>WBMZ01005318.1:0-69420 GCA_013400975.1 Atrichornis clamosus | reverse complement strand
CCACACAGCGCGGCCCCAATCAGGGGCGGCTGTTGGGGGCGCGCCGGCCGCTGCCGCCGGGCCGGGGGGGCGTAGGTGCGGTGGGAGGGGGCGGTGTCCGCGGGGACGCGTCAGCCGCCGCCGCCGCCCTTGCCGCCGCGGGGTCCCTCCCCTCCCTCCAGCCGCCCGATCCCCGCGGGATGAGGGGATCGTAGCGGCGCGGCCGCCTCCGCCATGAAGCGGAAGAGCTGGGCCGAGGCGCGGCGCCGCGCAACCACGGCGCCGCCCGCGCTGAAGAGGACGCGGGGCGCGGCGTCGCGGGCGGCGGGGGGCGAGGCGGAGCGGCGGCAGCCGAAACCCCCCGCGCCGGAGACCTGCCTGAGGATCGCGGGTGAGGGCGGTGTGCCGGGGGTGCGGGGGGCAGGGGTGTCCCGGTTTCTCGTCCTGTCCCGTCCCGTCCCGTCCCGTCCCGCCCCGTCCCATCCCGTCCCGCCGGCGGCGGGCGCCGTGCCCGCCCCGGGTGGGGAGCGCGGCCGCGGGGCAGGAAAACTTCCCGTCGGCGCGATTCCCGGCGGGACCCTGGGGCGCTCGGCAGCCTCTGCCGTCCGGGCGGTGGGTCGGTCAGTCCCCGAGCCCGGATCTCTGGTGTATCACACAGTGAACTGTTCTTAAAAACTGCACCGCTCGTCCAGCGGAATAACTAAATCTGCTGATGTCCTAATAACCCGAGCCGTGCCGAGCACCGATTGACTTGTGCTGTCGTTTTCTGCTTGCGAGAAAGAGGAAACGGAAAACAACGTTAAACAACGTTTCTGTCCGTACAACACGTTGTAGGGTGAAAAAAAAGTAACACAGTTCTCCACGTATTGGGGTGTGTGTATATATATGTGTGTGTGTGTACATATATACATATTTCTCCTGGTGCCGTGATGTCGTGCCTGCTGGCTAATGGTAAAATAGTGGGCAAACATCGCACCTCTTCTTGACACGGGAGTGCCAACAGCTTGTGTAGGCAGGTTTGCTCATTGTCGTCTCTCCTCTTCGTGATTCCAGGCTCCAAGCCGTGCTTTGTTTTGGCACAGGAATCTGCCTCTTTTAAGAAGTCTGTTGGATCACAGCCAAAAAATTTTGTGTTTAGGTATGAGCTCCCCAGCTAAAAGACGACCTTGAGTTTAGTTTGCCTAAAGGCAACAACAAAAATTACTTTTTAAGTCGTGTTGCAATCTCAGAATGGTAGTGTATTTACAACTTCACATAAAAAGTGAGGAATAAACCTCTCAGCCCATCTCTGTGAAGGGCATGGGAAGTATCTGTGGACAGAGCAAGCAAAAATATAAAGAGCAAACTTGGAGAAAAGACACCAATGCACCTTTTCTTTCTAAGACCGTGCTAAGAAACACGGTTCCTTCAATTAACTAGAGTGTCTCCTAGATAACGGTATGTTTAGAAAACCATAAGATTTTGTTTTGAAAATTGGACATAGCTACATAGGAAGAATGTAAACTCACAAAGCTTACCAGATCCTTCTTTTTAAAAAGCTTTAGTGCTGTCATGGAGTAAAATCTTAAATACTCCAGCCTAAAATGCAACACTTTAGGCCTAATCTACACAGAGAAATATAATAGTGTACTTACCTGCAGAACTGTAAGGCTCTAAAAACTCTATATATGTATTTTTTCTGTAATGGCAACCATTTATATAGGACATGATGATAGTACAGTTTTAAGGTCAAATGGGGAAACCCCTCGTGTGACAGATAATAACTTTTTGCTATCAAAGTAATTTCACTGCCTGAATTACCACACAGCCCTGTCCAGCTTACATCTCCAGCAAACAGGTCTGTTTATCGATTCTCACAAAGCAGTTGCTTGGATCTGATAATGGGTGTCTGGCATCAACAGGCCCATTAAATTACAGTGTTTTCTCCTTCAAATAAATGTTCACCTGTTTAAATGCAGTAGACCACCTAGGCTTTGATTTGTAGTTTTTCAGTGGGATTTCACCATGTGCAGCAGTTCTTAGTATAGCAAATTTTATTAAAGTACACTAGATTATTATATTTAATAATATTTCATTTTGTCTTGATCATGCCATGCACAGTGGCTGCTGTTTTTTCTCTATTTTTTAGTTCCAATTTTAATTATAGTCTAATTTTTAGTTCACTGCTATGTCATACTTTTTTTGAAAGAGAAATCTTAAAAGAATAAGGTAACAGGCTTACCTTTTTATTCAGCTGTTTTAAAGTTAAGTTTTGTACTGCCAGTTCTGCCTTCCCGTAATGCAATTCTGAGAAGTTAGGTAGTAGTTGTGGACTGGAGACAGATTAAAGCATTACGTCTTATTCTTAAAAATGGACATACTGGTAAATATTTGAACCAATGTAAAGGCTGAGAGATCTGTATTAGCTTATCTGCTTACAGAAACATTGCCAAACTTATTAAGAACATTACAGGCTACCCTCATTTTCATCTTTACAAGACTGAAGCAGAACCTAAAAGCAAATTGCTGTGAAGATTTATGGATCTTTTCTTGTGTGATGTTACGTTCATAAACAACAAAGTTTCTAATTCATTATTTGCATTAATTTTATACTCAAAATACTTACGGTAATTATTACATTTCTTTATTTTGTAATTAATTGTATGCAGCAGCCGTATGTCAGAATAATTATTAATCAGAACTATCTAAATATTTTTGTTTACTATTAAGACTGGTTCAGGAAAGCTGTCCTTTTAAAACATTGTTTATTTTGGTTTATTAAGCTGCATGGTAAGCTTTATCATCTTCTTTTTGTCAACTAATGCGTGAGGCTTGCTGGTATGAATTCAATTTGCTGGAACTGAATGCATTTCTTCTGTTTATTAGAAGCATATTCCCATATCCTTCTGATCTCTGAGAGAAGTAATTTATATTACGTAAATAAAATATAGCAATTCACTGTGAGATACTTGAAAGCTGTTCATTTAATTTCCTTGGCTGCTTTTCTTTGTCATTGCTCTGATTTTATAAATAACATTTTAAAGACGAGGTGGAATTATAATGCGTAAACCTCGGGCAAAAGGTGTGGGTTTCTCTCACCTATTTTCAGTAGCTAATTCTAAATGAAGCAACTACAATAACTATAAATGAAATTAAATTTTTAAGTGATATAACATCATGGGTCATTTCTTGACATTTGTTTGTTCTTCCTGTTGAATGTATATCCAGTTTGTTTACAGGGTGGAACTAACATCTTAAAGGATGCTCCTAAGCTGCACTGTACATACCTATTTTTATTCTTTATTGAGAATCATTTTGCTTACACTGTCACTTTGAGTGGATAATGACGTATCATTCATTTTAATGTATTCATTGATAGATGGGTTGGTTTTTTTGGTTTTGGGTTGCTGTTTGGTTTTGGGGTTTTTTTTTCAAACCATTGAGTTGTCTTTTTCCAGTGGTGCTGGCTTGTCATTATAAACTTTGTGTACTCTGTAGAAACATATTTTTCTAGAATGCTAAGGACACTTCTAACAAGTATCATTAAACTTCCAATATTTTTACTATTAACACTTTCAGTTAATTTTAACTGTGCAGCTATCACAGTACAAAAACTGCGTCTAGTCTTTTAGCAATATGACCTCACTTACTTGTGAGTCGTTCTCAAAGTTAAGATTTTAAATACATGCTTAAGGCTTTTAGTGTCTAATCCAGCACAGAAAGTGCATGAACATACGTAGTCTTGTGTATCAGTCAAGTGCAGCAGATTTCAGGCACTCCATGTGAGTGAAATAAGTGTTGTTGAGCAGTCATGACATGGCACTGAAAAGAATGCTTTCATAGTTCTCTGTTAAAAGAAAGTTCCTTTACTTTTTAGTGTGCTTTAATTTTCTTTCTCGGCTTCCAGGCTGTTGTTCTAATTGCCAACTCTATCATCATCTAAATTTGAAATATCATAGTGATGACTGAGTGAATCTTTTCAAGGATAGAAAGACTAAAAAGAAAACCTTAAACAATTTTACTTTTTGTCTTGACATTGCAGCAGAATTTTCCTTTTATGTTTTCTCTTGTGTCTTTCAGATATTTTGAAGTCTTTTAAGTCAAGCACAACAAAATTCCATATACTAACTTTGAATTTAGAAATACGCTCTTCTTACAATAGTAAATAACTCTTTGGTTGTATTCCTGGTGATTCAAAGCAGACTAACACTGGGCTTTGTTGTACTGTCAGTCTCTGGGTTTCTCATCTAAGGCATCTATTTGTTGCTGCAACAGTTTTACCTGAAACAGAAGCTAGACATGGTTAAGAGAATAGAAGCAGAGATATTTCATAAGGGCCTACTGGTACACTGAGGGCAGACAAAAGCCTCTCCATGAGACTTCACCCAAAATGGACACCGAGTCACGAGATCTTCACCTTTTATAAGTTCTGTCTTATTAGCATATCGGGCCCCAATTCTCCAACTACACCCTCAGGTGATGATGTCAGTCCTCCCCAGGCTTGTTCCCCCCAGTTCTCTGCATTTACATATTTTGGGGCCCTGAGGCAGTAAGGTGTCCTTGAGTTTTGGGAGTGGAATTGTTTTGTCTAAAAATGGGAGAACAGTAGCTTAGTGCTATACACTAGAAAAATACAAGAATACAGATACATGAAAATAGAAGCTAGAACCCTAAGGCATCATTTTTAACAATTGAACTGTAGAACTCCTTTTTTTATTAAATAATGTTTGCTGATCATATGCAGACTTGTCCTGCCACTAGTGCCTGTTAAGTATTTAGTTGTCACTTACAGAATCATTGAGGTTGGAAGAGACATTTAAGATCATCAAGTCCAACTGTAATTTTTGAATTACTGAAATTTCTTTCTCGAAGGCAGCACAACCTGAGAAGAAGTAGGCTTATTGAGAGTAAAGGGAAGGAGATTATTTTTTCGTCTCTAAATTCTCATTAATGTGATTTTGAAGTGGTAGCTCTCTGTTTTCTACACATCTATTTCCATAGAACACTGTAGCTCTGATAAACAAGCAAAAAGTGACTTACCTTCTGTGTATACACTGCAATCAGCTTGTGTAGACATGATTGTGCTAGCTTTAGTCTCACTAGTTCAGGTATCACAGTAACACCGCTGTGGTAACCTGCGCCTCGGTTAGGGGTGTGTAGGCTCTTTTTGTTGTACATTGGATGCTTACTCAAATTAATTGCCTGCAGTGACGTTTGGGCTTATGTATTTTAACTGTTTCGTTATATAAGAATGACAAAATTAAGTGTATTTGAAGTATATCTAACATGCTGCAGCCATATCTCCTAATTGCAGTGCAGATGCAGCCTGGAAGGCAGTGAGCCCTACTCTGTCATTCTTCTGAGAGATTAGAATGGTGTGCTCTAGTTTGATAGTTTTAGGATGATTTTTTATCAGAAATTTGCAGGAATTGGGAAGTGCTCAAGTGCACTATATGTAAATGAAATACTGAAAAGCTAAAATTAGCAAAGGAAACATGAAGATAATGAAAGGGAAGCCTTGTTCCTGGCAGTCTAAACCTTTGTGGAGTCCTAGTGAAATCAAATAATCAGTGCTCGAGTGTATTTTGTGTATAAACCCTTAGTCCTGCAATCAGATCCTTAATGAAGGAATTCTCCTTTCTCTTCTAATTTCTGTTGGAAGAATCAGAACACTAGTCCTTGACTAAATAGAATTTGGAATATGTTTAAAAAAAACAGGTAAAAACAGACATGGTGAGTAATACAGCATTTGTCAGATGCTGGACTTGTAAGTCAGTAGAAAAGTAAATACACTTAAAGGAAATTTCTTCTCTGTGTAGCTCATTTCTAAAATCTGCCCATAGAAAAGATTTTTAAAAGATGGAGCCTACAGTTTACATAATTAGGAGCAATTGTTAGCAGTGCACTGGAGTGAACAGCTTGTCAGGATATTGACATTTGGCACACACTGCTCTTATTGTGAGGTACTTCTGTAAATTCGTTAAACTCAAGTTTCTTTCAGGTGTTTTAAGAATAGCAACAATTAACACAGTCCAGAGATACAAGAGCAGAACCATTGCCCACAGCAATTCAAAAGGCCACATACACACTGCTTGCTGGAGATAGGAATTTTTATTTTTGCTGGACATTTTTGCAAGCTGCAGAAGAATTTCCATAAAAGTAGGAGCACTGAGGATGCAAGTGATTCTTTACTCCAGATCCTGTTTAGGAATAAAATGCTAAATTATTTCAGGTGTTTGACCTGTGCAAATTATATTTATTTTCATTTTTGTCCTCCTTTTGTGTTTGAAGATTTTGGATTGCTCTTTGCATAGTGCTTTTGTATTTTCAGAAGTGATGTAAAGTTTCTGTGAAGCTGGAATGCAAGAAGGTAGCATGTCAGTTTGAGTACTGCAGCCATTCTGCCCAGACTTTAATGCGTTTATTGTTGGTGTACAATTAAGAGGGAGAGCTCAGTCTAGTCAATAATTAGACTGGCACTAAAGGACAGATACTGTGGAGGGGAAAATTTTGATTGCATATTCCTACTGTTAACCCTGAGCAGGCTGGTTCAGTGAGCTAACTCAGAAGATTCCTCCTTGTGAGGAACCTGGTGGCAGGTAGCCATTAAATCCATTTAGAAGTGGTGTGAAATTATAGCTTGGGGCTGCAGTGACATGTGTTTAATCTAGCAATGCCAGTTTAAACACAATCCCTGGATGTCACATCCTCGCAGTTCTCCTTTCTGCTTCCTCCTTTGCCCTGGGTTCTCCTGCACACATATGTTAGCTCTCAGAGCAGAGGGAAGTAAGTCAGCAAAGCAGCTTTTTTATTTTTTTTTCTTTTTCTTTTTTTTCCTTTTTCCTTTTTATTTTTCTGTTTTCCTTTTTTTCCTTTCCCCCCTTTTTCTTTCCTTTTTTCTCCATCTTTTTTCTCCGNGTCTAGTCAATAATTAGACTGGCACTAAAGGACAGATACTGTGGAGGGGAAAATTTTGATTGCATATTCCTACTGTTAACCCTGAGCAGGCTGGTTCAGTGAGCTAACTCAGAAGATTCCTCCTTGTGAGGAACCTGGTGGCAGGTAGCCATTAAATCCATTTAGAAGTGGTGTGAAATTATAGCTTGGGGCTGCAGTGACATGTGTTTAATCTAGCAATGCCAGTTTAAACACAATCCCTGGATGTCACATCCTCGCAGTTCTCCTTTCTGCTTCCTCCTTTGCCCTGGGTTCTCCTGCACACATATGTTAGCTCTCAGAGCAGAGGGAAGTAAGTCAGCAAAGCAGCTTTTTTATTTTTTTTTCTTTTTCTTTTTTTTCCTTTTTCCTTTTTATTTTTCTGTTTTCCTTTTTTTCCTTTCCCCCCTTTTTCTTTCCTTTTTTCTCCATCTTTTTTCTCCGTCTTTTTTCTCTTCTTTTTTTTAGTATTGCACTGGGATACCTCTTACAGTTTCTAATTTGTGCTAATCCACTTTGACACAGCTCAGCAATTAACACGGTGATGGGGAGAAGTACAGGGGAGTTGTGGGAAGCTGGGGCTCCCTCCACCCCAAAAGTCCCCCCCCAGGACTGCTTTTCTATGAAGCAGTTTTTGCCGTAGCATATTTTGCACTCGGTTGGAGTACCGCTGCACTTGTTTCTCCGCACATAATTCACTTTGTGGGCCAGTGTAGTCATTTCTTAAAAATGCACAGCATTACTCTAAATTTAATCTTTTGGCTTGTTTTGGGGGGATAATTTGGTAAATGCTGGGAGGTGCAGAAGCAGGTAATGCACTTTTCATTTAGTACTGCAGCTGCTGTGCTTACAAGATGAGACTATTAGAAATTAAATAAGCAAGATTAGTGCCTTGCTTCTGAGAGGGTAAGGAAGTAGGTGCCTGACGTGCTTAGGAGGTACTGTACATCCCAATGATTGCACCTGATCTGTAAATGTTTAAACCAAACCATTCATATGAGGCTGCTCTTCTACTGAAATGAGCATTTAGCAAATGTACACTTTTTGGTGGACTTGTCTGCCTCCACCCTTTGAGATACTGTTGTACGTAGGTGAGTACTGAGCATGTGACTGTTGAAATATAGATATGGTAACTCCTTTCATAGCATACTTTGACATGTATTTTCAAGATACAAGTAATGACTTCTAAGTGCTGGTCAAGAATGATGAAGCTTAAAGTGATTTTTTTCCCCCTTAAAACTGACGTACAGTTTTTCTTCACCACAAATTATGTTTTGAAATAATACATGCAGCTAATCTGCTTTGATACTTAAGTAATATCTCTGTTCTAGGGAACTAATTTGAAAAAAAAAAAGAAGAAAAGCTTTCCGTTTAGGTATGAATTTTAATCCAAATATTATATGATGATATTTTTTCAGTAGGAGGAAGACAAGTATTGCTGTGGTGCTGCAAGCCTCAATTTTTATTGACCAATTACCACAAGCACAGCAATTCATAGCAGGAGCACAGTCAGTGTTTAAAGTTCACTGGGGCTGCAGCTTCCCTGGCCATAAAAATAATTTATATCTATGTGAATACTGCTGGTATTGTTTTCCCCTCAGCTTAACAAAGGAAGCCAGGGCAAGCACAAGATGCCTCCTGCCGGCAGGCACACAGGCTTTGAAGTGGCAGCTGAGGTGGGGTTGGGTATTTGGATGGAGATGTCCAGATGGTGGCTTGGCTGGTCTTCCCATGGGAGCAGTGAGCTGTCCCCTCGCATCCCTCCCTAGTCTGTCACCTGCTGGCTTTAATTGCATGCCACTCTGTCAAAATCACAGCTTTAGGGAAAGAAGTGCCCGTGTTTTCACATGAGTGTGTTAATGTAGGTGCACAGAGGTGCAGAGGGATTTGCAGTTTAGTTCGGTAGGGTGGGATGTGTGCGTTGGTATTTGGAGTGCAGCCACCTGCCAGAGGAGGTCTCTGCTGTGTGTGTGGGTGCAAGTCGGGCTCCTGCTAGTTTGCAAAGTCATCAAACCAGAAAGACTTCGGGTAAGAACACAAGAGCTGCAGGTTATGGGAACACCGCTGAACAAACAGCCTCAATCTTTGTGTGCCTTGTTTATTTAACACTGGAGAAATAATAATACCTAGTTTAATACTTAAAAGAAGATTTTCTTCATTCTAAACCATTTAAAATTGTTCAGTTGACAGGTAATACCTCAGATTTTCAGCAGAAAAGTGTGATGTTTATAAAAGCTTCTTATTTTCTTGCATTTCAGATCGCCTTTATTTTGCAATTCTCTGCCAAAAACCAAAGAGTGGAGCTGCAAATACCCATTATTTCTGCATAGATGATGAACTTGTATATGAGAAGTAAGTACCGACTTAGTTTTTCCTGGCTTTTTACAGAAATAAATTAGTCAGAACCAGAGCAGTGAGGAGCCAATCTCATTGGCATTCTGTTTTTAAATTTAGCTGAGGGAAGTATACCATTCCCATTATAGAATTAATTACATGAGTTTGGTCTTCTCAGACTTATCTGCCATGATGATTTATAGGCCTTAGAATGGTTTCCTGCTTTCACATCAGGATTTCTTAAAAACATTTTCAAAACAGAAGCTTTCATTGTACCCATTACTGTTAGAAGACACAGAAACTTGATGCTGCCATATAGATTTAGAAGTCACATTGAACTGCCAGACTAAAGGGAGTGTCTTTGGTTGTTCATGTATTAAGTGGAATGTCTGAACTTCCTAGAATCAGAGAAAAAAAATGACATAATCAATTCAAGCCTTTATGAGCTGACAATGGATATACTATTTCCCCAGTGTTCGCCTTTTACATGATGTGGAATGTTGTTAATTCTTCAAATGTTTTTGATCAAGGGCGTGCTTGCTGTTTTTTAAAGCACTAACCAATCTTTATTCTCTGTATTCACTTTTCTCTAGAACTATGAATTGCCTTCTTTTAAAGCAAAGCTTATGAATTGCTCTTAAAATAGAGTTTAAAAACTTTTATCACAGAGTGATACAGTAGTGAGAAATAGTTCTTAAAACTTGGTCTATTGGTTTTGAATGGTGCTGTGTGGAAAACAAAGCAAAAAGTTTAGTCCATGTTTAAAGACGGCAAAACTGTTTCCTCCAACAAAATAGTATATATGTAAGAAGGCATGCATGTATTTAGAATGATGTACATATATCCCATGTATATTATTACTCCTTGCTTTGTGCATATTATTTTTAAAAAGGCTTTTACAGGGGTCATGTACAATTTTTCTCTTTCTTCTAACAGCTTCTATGCAGACTTTGGACCACTCAATCTGGCAATGGTCTACAGATACTGCTGCAAGCTAAATAAGAAATTAAAGGTAATGCTTGGGAGTTGTATTCAATATTATTGACTTTTAAAAAACCAAAATTGAATGGGCAAAAATGTCTTCTTTTGTTGTTGTTATTGTTCAGATGCTTTCCCGTCTTCCTAATACAGCTGACTTCTGAATATGAATGCTAGATTTTATTGAGGTGAATTTAGGGAGGAGGAGGATCAGGAGGGAAAACTTTTAAGAACCAGAAGATGCACAGCTATGGCAGTAACTACTGTTAAGCTACTAAAAGATCTGCTGCCAAATGAATACAGACTATTTTATATGAAAAGCTTCTTTCCTGGAATTCAATCTTATTGGCAATCTGCCAATATTGAGTGAGTTGAGAGTACAGTGAAACTTGTTTTTATTGAAATGTTTTTGATTTGACTTCTTTTCTTCTCATGCTGACACCTCTTTAGTAATGACTCACACTTAATCTTTAGTAGCATTGATGGCATTGGTCTGAAGGAGGATGCTATGCTCCTACTGCAGATTATTTTCCCTTCTGGATGCTCAATAATTTTTGGTATTGGGCTCTTGATAGAGCATAGTGTCTTTAAAACAGATTCCTTAATTTAATTAACATGAATGACTAAAAGATATTTGACCTCTAAGAGATGTTGGAGTATAAAACCTGTTTGGCAGATAAAAAAGCTTATTTGCATTAATGTCAATCACAGTTTGCCTCTTCAAAACTACTTAGATCTTTAAACTGCCATTGAACTGTGAAAATTGGGAAGCATATTACAGACTAAGAGTGTATTCTTTTTTTTTTTATTCCATAATATCTGTCACAGATAATAGTTTGCATAATTCAGGCTTGCTTTATTCTTTAGGTTGGAGAAGCAATTGGCATCCACGGGTGTGATGTTGCTGCTCTGTTCTTACTGGGGCGCTTGCAGAATTATCTCTGGCTAAACCTGAGATAAACCTGTTTGGCAGTCCAGGTTGTGAGGTGGTAAATGGGTAACTGTGGTTTGCCAGAGACAAAGCTCTCTGAATTTTGTTTACAGGTTGCTTGCACAAGTCTATGTTACATATATATTGTAGTTCCTTTCCATGTCTTGGGTTTGATACTGGACAGGCATGTTAGGTTTGCTGAGAACATATATTTTTCTGCTACTGATTTGGCATTTATTTGCCTTGAATGCATTGAAAGGTATCTGACGAAGTAACATTGCTATTTAAATGCATAAAATGATATTTTACGATAGCTGAGCAGTTGATCAAAGTGTACACTTTCAAACACACCAGAATTTATTTCAAAGGCCAGTTAGGGGATAACTGCCACCGCACATGTGGGTGTCTTTTCTATTGAAAGTGCCATTCCACCCACATGCTAAGATAAATAGAGAAACTGTATGCCAAGCCAAGATGATGCTTTAAAAAGTTATTTATTGTAAAGATTAGAAATACTTTCAAAATATTTGAATCTAAGCATGGTTTGATCCTTATAAACAAGTACTAGTGGACTTATCTAGTATCAGGTTTTCTTTAAGAATGAGAAAGTCTAAATTCTGTTTTTAAAACTATTGCAACTTTAATATGCCTGTGATGCTTTTGAGAATACTGGTTTCTGTTTACTTCTCATAAATGGCTATCAGTTACATAAGGCTTGAAATCAGAAACAACTTACTGCATTTAAAAAGAAAAAGGAAAGATTACTGTAATTTGTATCAAAAATTATTTAGGCTGGATGCTGGGAAGAATACTGGAACAACCTAGGTAGGGATGCAATACAGTTTTCCAAAGCTTCTGAGGTACTAGTCTACAGTATACTTGGTTCCCTTAATACAGGTGGGTGAAAGAAGGTAAAGAAACTTGTGCATTCCTCTGATTTTATAAAAGAAGGTGTAAAAGGTCTAAAATGCAAAATCATAATCTTATTCATTTCTTGATACAGTCATTTTCATTGATAAGGAAGAAAATAATTCATTATACTGGCTTTGATCAGAAAAAGCAAGCAAATGCTGCATTCCTCATAGGCTCCTACGCAGTAAGTATTTAAATTTTTGCATCAGCTGCTGTGTTCATTTTTTCATATTCAATTTTTAGAACAGCAAGATAAAAACAATTCTTTTCTCTTGAATAATCATCCTACTAATGTAATTGTAGTAATGTGCAACACAAGAGTTTCTAAAGTCTAGCAGGTATTTGAGTGAAGTTGTATGATTTTAGTTTTTTTCCTCCCTGCAGCAATCTGTGTTCCTAAGAAATAAAAGCATCACTAAAAAAAAAAATTAGTATTAATATTTTAATTTAGAAAAAACGATTGCTTCTTGAAGTTTTACCTTTCCCCAACCACAGAACCTCTTTTCTTTCTTAAAATAGAAAAATAGTATCTTGCACAAAGTATAGTGTATCATTTGCCAGTGCATGCATGTTTTAATAAACCTTTCAGTCCCCAGCTGCTTCTTCTCTGATGCAAGGTAATCTCTTCAGTTAACCTTGGAGAAGTGTGTGCTAGGCTTAGAGCCTTTATAAAGCATAGAAATATACAAGGTAGCTGGAAAGGTACTGCAGAGCGTGGTGACTACAGAGCAGAAAAGAACTGGCTTTACATTACAACTGCATATATTTGGTACACAAAAATGTATCAAGGAATAAAATGCTGAGTACTACAGGATGAAGAATGTGATGTACAATATTAATGTTCTGTTTTGACTTGTAACACACCTTGGTTGTAACCATTTCTCCTGTTTACTGAGTAATAAAATAAAGTGAGAAGCTATGCACTTTTTTGTGTTGGAGATTTGAGAGGTTGAAGTTCATGTAGCCTTAGGTCATTCCTGTTTATTGGTTGCAGAGGCTACACAGTACTTTCTGTGGTGCAGGCAGTCTCCTTGCTGCCTCTCTGCATCATGCAGGATGTCTGTTTTCTGTTCCCTGGGGTTTCTCTGTTGTCTGTATTCTATAGCATTTATAACAAATTGAGAACTAGATTTCAAAATGTGTCACTTTTGGTATTTGAAACACAGGCACTTAGGAATGTTACTGTAGACCTTTGCATTCTTAAACCACATGGAAACTGGTAACATGAGTTACTAAGCTTGTTTGCAGTTAAGGGATTATGTTGACAAAGCAGCTACAGCTTTTAGGAAAACTACTTCTTCCTAATTACTTGATTATAATTGAGGCCCAGAAAACGAGAGGTGACTGAATTCAGTTATGACTCATTATTTGGAAAAAAGTGTGTTTTGTTTTTCCCTACACTTTTGTTCTGAATATGTGTAGTAGTAGCATTTTGTGGCACAGGAGCTAATATTCTGAGCAGAATTTTGGTACAGAAAATTAACTAATGACAAAACAATCTAATAAGAAAATACTGTGGTTGACTATGCAAAAGTATACAAAAAACCTAACACAAATCTTATTTTTGATCATTTGATAGCCCTGCCATGTTGCAGTAACAACATGCAGATGAAGGGGAATGCTTGAACAGATTTGAATAAAGCTTTAAGGTTAATATATATGGATTATGGCAATCTAAAGCACAGTAATTAAAAATGTAGGCTGTCATACAGAGAAGTAGGCAGGTCTTGCTTTAGAGAGCTGCAGTGAAGGAAGTGGGATTTGCAGAGTAAAGAAGGGATGCTCACACGGATACAGCTGAAGTACAACAGGAGTTCATGACTGGCTAGCCAAGCATGTGGTAGGGCTAGTTGCAGAGAGGGGACATATGGCAGAAAGAGGCTAATCAAAACTACACGTAGTTCTCAGAGTTCAGAGATGTGCTTAAGTTACTGCATTGTACACATTGAATATTTTGGCAGTTTCTCTTAAAGGTCCAGTGCAAAGTGTACCACAGTGTGAGTATTAGTCAGCTCCTTGTCTGTCCTGCAAATTTGAAGTCTTAGATGGTGAGATTGCTCTAGCTAGATGCAGTTTTCTTTCCAGTGCAATAGATTTTGGCTTTGGTACTACTTTTTCTTTACAGTAGGGTAGAGTTTCTTTCCAGTTTCATGTGGGAGGGATTCCACTGAAGAAAGATCACAGAAGAAAATCTATGCCCCTGAGGCATTTTTTTTCCGGGGCATGCTTTGATGATCTTTCGTGAAGAGGCAGGCTTAATTTCAGAGCTCATTGCTCAAGTGTTCAAACATACTTGTTCCATATTTCTGCTTTTTGGAGGGAGAATTGGATTATTCTCTGTGGGGTGAGCAATGATACAGGATCTGTTCCGAATGCACGATAAACATGTCTATAAGCATGTTTTCTGATTGAAAGAAAATATTGATGGCTTCTTTATTTAAAACATATGTAGGCTTAAGCATCTACCTTCTTTAGTTCAGAATGCTTTGCTTTTTGTTGAAGGATCCATCCAGATGTTGATCAAGTCTTTAAGAAGTTTTTCTGTAACTTTAGTTAATCAGACTGTGCCATGTTAATAATACTCTTTGTTACTTGAGCTCATTGTCATCATTTATTTTCTGATCTTAGAGTATAAGTTGTAGGTTGACACTGTTTTTTATTTTCTGTGGATTGAACGTGTTTTCTTGTTTGATTCTGCTTTTTTAGCTTCATGGTAGGTTCCCGTTTCAACAGTTTGCCTTTGTCTGAGGACCTGCGTGGCAGTGCATTAGTTTGGGGAGTTCAGTCTCGTTCAGGGAAGAGCAATGATGTAGAACAGGAATGTGGCCTTTGCAGAGTTAGTCACGAAAATAATGCTTTGTTTTGGGTGCAGGTTGTTCTGTACGTGCAGGTGCTACAAGTTACTTATTAGGAATAACAGGCTGCCATGTTTTCAGAAATAGCAAGGCACAGTGAATGTGCATGATTTCTGGTTTTGTTATTCTTTTTAAATTTTTTTAGACACAGTCACATTTAAACTATAAGACTGTAATGAACTGTATATGACTAGTTCTCCTCTGGAATTTCTACATCCTCATAAACATTCAGCTTCTGAGCATGTCTTTTCAAGGGCTTGTTCACCTTTAATTTGTGTTCTTAAACAGATTATTATTTAACTTCTGCTTAAAAGAATTGGGATATCTTAGCATGATTTATCATTCAACATCTTTCTTTTAAATGTATATGTGGATATATATATCATGTGGGGATATGCTTATTTGGAGTACTAAGACAATTATGAAAGTCTTCATTAACTGTGGTGTGGTGAGGGCAGCTGTTAGTGTTCTTGTTTTCAAGCAAAGTCTGTTCTCAGTCTTTTCTTCACAGTTGATGTGTTTTAATGTTTCCCCCACTCCCTCTCATCTAACTTGTCTTTCTTTCCTCTTCAGTGGAGATAGCTTATGAACTCTCCAGACTACATACTTCTTTCTCCCCTCTCCTGCATCTGCTTCTTCCTTCCAGGTTTACTTTGATGTGACAGCACAGCCTAACTCAAGCTCTTCAGCATAACATGGCCTTAAGAGTGAAGAACTAAGTTTACAAATATGTTGTTGTATATGTAGTTTTAGAATAAAATACAATTTTTTAGAGTAAATCTTAACAATTTAGACCGTCACCCCTTTATTATTCATCTTTCATCGATTTTAATTCTGTATTTGTTTCATTTTTACAACCATATATGGCATAATGGAATAATATTCTTCTATGTAGGTTAGCAAAAATTTGGCACATGCAGGCACACAAAGGGTAGCCAGAATTCAGTGTGTTGGGGTGGATGTTTACATTTTATTTGGGTGGAGGGGAAGAGGGAAAGAAGGGAGGGGGGGAAAAAAGCTTTTGTTCTTCACCTTTTAAAGAAAAATGTTTTCCTTGAAAGCTATCTGCACTGTTCAGGCCTTACCACACTACCAAAGCAGCAGTGATCTTCTGAGTTGATATCTACAGTGGCTTCTCTTGATTTTCACCAGGACTTGGCTGTGGGTGAGGAAAGTCTGCTTCTTCCATCATTGCTCCTTCTATATTAAGAAAAATGTACCCTCTGTGCCCTGTCCACCCAATTCCCAAGCTCCCCCCCTCCCCTTGGCTACATTAACTTAGTAACAGTGTTTTTTTTCTCAGGCCTGGCACTAATTATGTACTTGGAGGGTGACCCTCCCAGGGTACCGCCCCATGAACTGCTGTAATTCAGGTCACCTTCTCCAGGATTCATCTCTGTACTTTGTCTATTTTCTCATCTTCTTTCTTCAGGGTAAGCAGCGTTTCCTTCATCCATTCTAATCCCCATAGTACTGGTTTTTTGCCTTTTCAATTTGTTAGTCCCTCCTAGCTGTGGGCCTAATCGTGGGTAGAAGCTGGAGGTTGGAGCAGCAATTGGCACCCATGGATGTGATGTTGAACTGCTCTGTTCTTGCACTTGCAGAATTCTGTGACACAATCTCTGTGACACTTGCAGAATTCTCTCTGGCTAAGCAATCTGTTTAGCGATCCAGGCTGGGCGGTGGTGAGTGGGTAACCATGGCAGCACTCAAATTACGAGTGGGTAAACCATGTTTATCCTCAGCTGTGTTTTGGTGAGAGGTGCTTGACAAGTGAGTGGCAGAGACAAGATAGACAAAGTACTGACCTTTCATTTAAGTAAAAGTTGCCTGAGTCTTGGCTATCTCTGTGTTCATGTCCTCTAAAAGCTACCTTCTCAGAACTGTATTTGGGAAATTGTGATTAGTCTTCCTAGCGGCAGCTTTTCCTGCTGTTTATACTAGGTTCTTCTCCTGGATGTTCCTACCAAACTGCTTGTCTCCATAGGAGAAGAAGAAGGGTTGTTCTTTTGGGGATCCCTCCCTATAGTGTTAGGTTGCGTTCTTCACTGTCATGAAGTACTAATGTGCCCAGCCCAGTCAGTTCAGAGCTAATAGTGTTTTCTATACCTTCCATTTTCTGTTTAAAAGGTAATTGGCGGCTTCTTGCTTTTATTTATGATGAACAAAGAGAGTTGCCAGAGACAGGCACTTATTCACTCTCTGCCACTTTTATCCACTTAATGACTGTGTTTCTGCTAATGAAGGAAATGTTGGCCACATGCATTTCTTCACTACAACACAAATCCATACAGGGAGCTTTTTATTCTAATATATTTCTATTTTAATTATTCAATATTTAGCATTTTTTCTAAGGAATATTGCTGGAAATTTAGTGTATTAACTGACTAGTATATCCAATTGAGGTTTTAATGAAATAAAATATTTAATACTTTTAAGCTATAACAACTGTGTGAGCTTGTATTTGTTTGGTCACACACAGCAGTTACTTGCATTTGTTCAGAATGGGTGGGTTTGATTATTTGCTGTTTACAGCAGTTCAGGCTATCTTGGGTGAGTGACATTATTGGAACATAGTTGTATCACATAAAATTTGCTTGTAAGCAGTTTAAAATGAATTATCTCATTATTTTCTGGCTTTTAAGTCAGCATGGTTGGTGAAATGTATGATTTAGGTAGCAGCCTTAAGTAGATTTTTCAGTTGAGGATAAGCAGGTGGATAAACTTGTTTATACTGAGCACATCATAGACATGAATTTAAAGTGCTAATTACAGACTTGAGTTGGTATAGTTTCTAACAGTAAAGCGTATTTCAATCGCCTATTTAATTGTCCTGAAAAAGCAGTCAGTTATGTCATAGATTATTATTACTAAACATGTTCTGTCTTGCATGCAGCGTTACTATTTCACTTGGCAATGCCATGTATTGAAAGTTAAGATGCCTCATTTTCCTTTCAACCTGGAATACTTTGCATCCTAGTATGAATACCGTTTTCATGATTGTAAGTCTAAGCTAAAAAATGGTTGCTTAAAAAATAAGGCTGGATTGAAAACACTAATGAATCGGACAAAAACATGCCTTGCTAAAAGCTCTCATTCTCTGGTTGATTTTAAAAGCTTATAAATAAAGAATGGGTCGACTAATCCTGCAAACCTTTGTATTTCATTGAGTGAACTTTAAAACAGATGTTTGACTGCACAGCAGTGTTGGCAGGAGGAGTGCTTGAGTGCACCTTTCCCCATGTTCGGTACTTGTATGGTTCTTGACCATTCACAGAGGTGCCTGTAGTTCCTTAATTAGAAACAGATGTCCTAAATGAAAAGGATCATTAGAGCAAAGTTAGCGGTTCAACTGCTAATAGCAAATTCCTGGCTATATTTTGAAGTTCAGTAGGCTATTTTTTTGTATCCACAAAGAAAGCAAATTTCTAAATTGTCTGTATATAAATTATTGCATATTGTCATAAAACAATTTGTTTGGCTTGAAAGGTGTCAGTTCCTTATAGTAACAATTTTCCTGAAAGGTACTTAAGTAGAAGATTTGTAGAAGATTTTAAGAGTTTTTCTGTTTTTATGAAATGTGCGTATATAGATATATATGTGTACACCTATCTGCACTTGCATATTGTAGGAAAATTCTAAATTGTGGATAATGTGTTTCAGGCATGCTGCATTGACTAAGTTTTTTTGAAAGAAGGCTGTTTGTTTTTTTCAAGTATTTCCCTGGTCTGCAGAAAAGGAGCCCCTTGGGATATCAATGTAAAACTCTAATAGAATTTTCTTCCTTCGTATATACAAAAATGGATAAAAATTATCCCAGAGAATGCCTGCTTTTGCTAAATAACACCTAATTTAATTGGTCAAAATTTATTTTAATATTTTTATCTAGTTGCTTTTGTTTGTTGCTTTTTTGGCATTAATCTAAGGAAGCAACTTTATTTGTGAAAGTTTTCCTCATCTTAGAAAGCACAGCAGAAACATAAATTGTAATCAGCATCTGGACAAATTGGTTTCAGCTGTTGTATATTTTGATTTCTGGAGTTCGTCTTTTCTCATTTCCCCTCCCTTCCCCAGTACATGCCTCATGAATTTACAAATATATCTTTGTTTTCCTATTCATCAGATCAACATTTCCACCCTCTTCTTTTCTGAAACTTCAGTTCTGCTTGCTGCCTTAGAAAGTCCTTTTCTCTTTCAACACTTATGTGTGCTACAGATCTTTGATTACTGCTACTTTTTCTCTCACATTTATTGACTTTCTTTAGTCCTTTGTTCACTCACATCAGTCCAATGAAATTGTTCATCTTTAAGGCTTCAGTGGCCTCCTCCAGGTCAGAAACAATATTATGTGTAGTTTTATATAGATACAGATGTATCAGAAGTATTTTTTGAGGTGAAAAACCTTTCCTTAAACCCAGCCTACTGCATTTGGGTTCACTTCATGGAGCAGTCTAGGAGCAATCCCAATAGGTAATGGGCGTTCAGTCCATGGGACCAGACTAAAACCAGCTATTAAGCGTAAAAGCTGCTGCAAGAATATAGTGCAGATGTCAGGTCTTCGATGCTGGCTCTCATTCTACAGATGCATTTCTGTTGGTGCACACCATTTCCTAACGCAGATGTGGCCTCTGCTGCCTTGACATCTGTTGCTTCTCCGAGCCTTGCTGCTTCAGTCTTACCTGTTTCCTTATCTGGAATTTGGTTCATCCAGAACCTAAATGCAGGCCCTGCCCATGTTTAGTCTTCATCCATCCCTGCTTACATCCAGGATTTCTAGCTGAGTACTCTCTTAAGCTGTGACAGATACTGATCCTGTTCCCACTTTGACTATCACAGCTTCTTGTGCTGTGTTACTGACAAGATACTTTCCTTGTGAAGTAATGATCTCTTTATGGTCTTTCCCATTATGTGTGAATGTCATTCTTCCTTTTTTGAAGCAATCTACACCATTGCACCCACCCAGCTATCGTCACATTAACCCAATTTTTTTTTTGCAAGCACCTTTTACTGAGTACACCATCTGACCATTTCATCAGCTGCTCTCTCTGCAACCGTTCACGTTGTGTCTTTTGTGTGTAGTAGTGCCACAGCTAAAGTGCAGCAGGACCTCTCTTTGTTTCTGAAAATTCTGAGAAATTAAGTTTCCTTCTTCAGTAAATGTACTGTATTTTTCTTCGGTTGTACAAGCTGTATTTTTGCTTTTGCAAAATCAGATTGGATTTTTAAAGTGTCCTTGTATGTAGCAAGTGTTCATACATAGCTGTGTTAGGAAAAGTCCATACACATATGCATCTATGTTAAAAGGTGTTTCTAGCAGTTTCACTGGTAATGTAATTTCAGAAGTGAGATCTGTGCTTAAGAGCTGACATGTTTCAGTGTACTGCAACATTATTTAGACTTATTTTAATACAACACAATGTAATGAAAAAAGCTTGTCTCTTGCCACTGTTACAAATTGTAAACAAATGCTTCTGCATTGAAGTTGGTTTTCTTAAGGAAGCTAGTAAAAACTCAGCTGAGATACAGGAGGAATCCCTGGCCTTTCTGAGCTACATGTGCTTACAGAATTAGCTTGTATTAGTTGCATGTCTATTTGTCTGTGGTACAATTAGTATTCTCTGTATACTACTCAGTCTGACAGCACTTAAGTTCAGTTGGACATTAGGATGAGTTTCTTCCCTGAAAGGGTGATTGATAAAACATTTTAACAGGCTGCCCAGGGAGATAGTGGAGGAGATACTTAAGGAAACACTGAATGTGGCACTTAGTGCCATGGTCTAGGTGACATGGTGGTGTTTGGTCAAAGGTTGGACTTGGATGATCTCAGAGATCTTTTCCAACCTAATTGATTCTGTAATTCTGTAATCCCGAGTTTTTTCCAGGTGACTCATTTCTGGCTACAAACTCTGTCTAATAATCATCTATTTTCCAATGCTGTTTCATATCTCTGGTTTGTAAGTTTTTCAGGACAGGGCTCTCTTCCTGATAAACAAGAAGTGCTTGATTTATATGGTTGTTAGCAATATGTGTTCACTGCTGCAAGATGCAAATTAGGACTATATGAAAGCACACAATTTGAAATTTCTTGAAAGATAACCTTTACATCCAAATCAGGCAATGAATATGCCTGCAGAATAGAAAATTAACTCTGGCGTCTGAGGATGAACTGCTTAATGATATTTGTGGAGGCTTTTAAAGTATCTTTTCTATTTTGGGTGTATTCTTGCAAATATAAATGTAGAAGTCACTTATGTCTCCCCAGTGAAAGTACACACACACGCAAAACATGCAGTTTTCATTACTGAGCTGTTATCAAGAAAGATTTACTTTTTTGTTGTTGTTTTGCTAATTTCAGAGGAAGAATGCTCAGAAAATACTTTACACACTAATTGAATCAGGAAAATCAAAGGGGTCACCTGTTGCCATGTCTGTTTTAGCTGTCTGTTAGGTTATGTTTCTGGCTGGGTTTTTTTTGGTTGGTTTTTTTGGCAACATCTGTTCCAGCTCTTGTTCTGTGTGTGTGTGGAGAGAAGATGTTTCAGGTATGTTAAGCCATTTGTTCTAACTGGCTTTGCGGCAGCATCAAAGAACTTTGAAAGGCAGTGCCAACTTTTAAAAAAGAAATTGTCTAAAGCAACAGAAAATAAATATACCATACCCTTATTTTTGGGGAATGTTTAATTACTTGTGAGGATTTTTACCTTCAAATAACCTCTGAGGAAAAACATCGTTAATATAAAAGAAGTAAATCATTTTACTGAATGTTAGTAACAAAAACCCAACTTTCTGTAATGTGTTAAAGAAATTTCAAAGAAAAAGTATTAACTTGAAATTACTGAATGTTGACCTGTTAATGACAGCTTGTTATTAACAGTTGTTACCTCCTGGCCATGCTGGGGATGGTCTCTGATGGTATTTGAAGAAGAGATATGCAATAAAAAGGAGTTTTAGGTATTCTGTAAGGAGACCTTAGTCTTAAAGGCTATCCAAGAGGGATCAGACATGTTGTGATGGAAGATCATATGGATATTTCTCGTAAGTTGGTCCTTTGTGAATTCTTTTCTGAGTGTTTTTGACAGTAGAAAGTTTGATTCTGTTCTTAGTATTTTGCTTCTGAAGCTACAGATTTCTTTTTTCTTTTTTTCTTTTTTTCTCTTTTTGTTTTCCTTTTTTTTTTAGTTTATGGCATCTGGATTTAGTTACTGGATATTGTCTCAACAATGCAAAGGAGGAAGTACAGAATGTGGACTAATGCAAATGTTCTGATGTAGGAAGATCAAAATATACATAAATAACTGTTTTAGTCTTGTCTGCTGAGTGTACCGACTGTTTGTGTACCAGATGATTCATAGATTTGCTGATATCTCTGCAGGCTTTTATGTTTTGATATACATCTTAAAAGCTTAATTAAAAAAAAAAAAATCTACAAACTGGTCCAACAGTTGCAGGAGAAATTTAAGAATCCAGATGGACAGAAACTTTTCCACTGTAACCTGTAGTTGAACTTCTGCACAAGGCTATAAAGTTCATTTAAAGATATATATTCCTCTAGATTGACAGGATTTTGTATTGTTTATGTAATTTTTACAGTTGTACACTTAAAAACATTTGTTCTTGATCTCACTCTTTTCCAGCACTTTTACACTCTGTGATAATTAATTATGCCTTCTGTAGGAAACAAGTGACTTGAAGTTATTGATACCAGTCTTTTTCCTTTTTTGTCTTTTTCCAAAAATAGATAATATACCTGAGAGAGTCCCCAGAAGATGTGTACCGTCTTATATTGGCAGGAAGCGTTTCATATCTTCCCTTCAGGTTAGTAGCAAGTTGATAGAACTTCTTTGATAAGTTGAAGAAGAATGTAGCATTATTCTGTACTAATTTTTGCTGTGGTTTGGGGGTTTTTTTTTTGTGCTGAAGTTTTTGCTTGGGACACACTCACTGTCTGAACTTTTAAGTACTCAGTGAATTAGGGGTGTTAGCATCTGGTACTGAAGTGTACCAGCAGAAGGTGAAGGAGCCACACTGTTTTGTATGCACTCATTGAGCTTTTTGATGGCAGTCTGATTTCATGCCAGTAGTTGGTAGTTAAACATACCAAAATATCTGTCATTCACCACAAGTGCCTTGTAATACTTAATAGCATTCTTTGCACACAAGACAGTATCTGGAGATTGCTGCATACATTCAACAAGTGGGGAAGTTGTCATCAGTGCATTCCAGGAACTTCCTACATTGCTTGTGTCCTACTGTGCTATGCCTCCAACAGATACCGGAGTGGTTGCAGTTCCCAGTGAGGACCAGGGCCTGTGAGGCTGCTTCTGTCTGTCTGTTGAAGGCTTTATCCATTTGTTCTTCCACGTCAGGTTATCTAAGAGACACTCACTCCTACAGTGTCACCTTCATGTGTCCTTTCTGTTACCTGAATGAGGTTCTGTTATCTTTCTGCTGACTTCTGCCCCACTCACATTTCACACTGATTCATAAAGAAGGAGAGGGTAGAAAAAAATTATTAGAGACAACCATCCAGATTCTTCAAAAGTTCTTCCTCCTCTCTGTTGAAATTTGAACATGATATGTTTTTAACTTACTGGAAACATTAGCAATTCTCTGCTGGTAAAGGGTGTTCTGCCAAGATATAATCTTGGATGTAGATTCAGTTTAATTTATATATTTATTTACTTGACTGTAGTATTTCTGTAGAATGCTTGCTCTACGGTGCTTATGAAATTTGATAATGGACACATACTAAGAACATGCCATTCCTAGATCAACAGAATTTTTAAAATTGTGATTGAAAGAAGGGGTTTTAATGAAACCAGTTTCTCCTCTTACTTAAGCATAACCTATTTATGCATCTTCAGGAAAGTATTATATCTACACAAGTGTTTATCTTAACAGTTTTGGTAACTAGATCCTGTTCACATACACAAAGAATGCATGTGCACAGTCTCTTTCTTCTTTTAAATGGAGCAGTGTATTAAAATTTTACTTTTTTTGGAAGTGTACTTTGGAAGAAAATATTCAAAGAATGTTTGTTACAATATGGTGCTTGTTTAGGAATTAGGTTTTGCCACAAGGAGTTTGTGTTGTCTGTTCTTTGCTGATGAACACCAAAACATGCCAATTTCAATGTTCATATCAGAAGTTAGAACATGTCAACTCTACAAAAACTGTAGCAAGAGTAATCTTACTGTTAACTTATTTTATGTTTTGTTTTTCTTGTAAAATTCAGAGTACAGGAAATGAAGTAATCATTTGACATAATTATTTCACTTTAACCATATCTTGAAATAATTTTTAAAAGGTATTTCAGTATCTTCAATTGCTTTCACTTGGTTTAAAATGCAATAATTACTGTTTTGGTCATTGTGTCTTATAGGGATGCTTCCTTTGGTACTTGCAGTTTTCATCTGACATTGCTGGACTGTTTTCAAGCAATAAACAAGGTCAGTAAACTAATATTTTTCATATTGCAAAAGGTTAGCTAATATTGCCCATCACAAAAAAGAAGGCTTAGGAAGTAAGCATCCAATCAGAGCTGTGAAGTAGCAGGTTTTCCGATTGTTGCGTCATTTATTGTGCATTGTAACAAAACTAGATACAGCATCCATAGAAGTCAACCAAAACCTTACGTAATCAACTAGTGAAGATTTTAAAGAGGTAATTGTGAGTTTTATTTATGTAATCTTTCAGGACAGTAATCCACACCTCTAATCCCTAGGAGTTGTATGTTAGGTTTATTGAATGCCTCCTTAGTGTTACATTTTAGGCTGAATATATCCTTTGAAAGTGTTTTTGAATGGGTTTGTCATTCACTTCAGGTATTTGCAGCACTTGCTAATGATTTCAAGTTCTGCTTTAGTAATAGAAATAGAACAAATTTTAGGAGGTAGGTGCTTTTTTTAGCAACAAATTGTCATAATCTAGTGTTTTATAGCAATACATTGGTGAAGTAATGTAGCATTGAAGGATAAGGAAATCAAGACACATTCTTTTTTAGTCTGTGTGGGTAGTGAAACGGGGCATTCCGCAGCTCCCTACCATACTACTGTCTTTTGTATTATGGGTATCACTACCAAATGCTGGTGTTTTTACTGTTTCAGTCAGCTTCTTGAAGATTAGTGATTTTTTTGCTTTTTTGGGTGTTTTGAAATTGGCTGCTTGCATGCCACGACTGGTGCATTGCTATTCTTGCTGGTGAACAGCAAGGAAAGCTACAAAAGATTACACAGTGAAAGAGAAAATTAGAATGTAGTATTTTAAATATCTAGAGATATGGGATTTATCTGTGTTTGTGCTTCCTGATTTAACAAGTGGGTAAACTATTAGTTACCCAAATTATTACATTTTTTATTCAGTATTAAGTGTTATGGTTGGCTAACTATGGGACATTATGGACACACTATTACCTACTTAAGACTTCATGACTGCAAATAATTTAAAATCAATGAAGATACTGGCAAATAGCATTTATGCATAAAAAATATTTGCAATCCTTGAATGCAGTTTTTAGAATCTACTCATAGCTTCAACAGATATTTTTGCCAGTTGTTTTTCCTTTTTTTTTTAATTTTGTGCACCTAGCAGTAATGAAAAGACTGAATGCTTCAGTAATGTGGGATTTTTGTAGTGATTCAGTGAACATAGAAAAGAAGTTGATTTACTCATCTAACTTCACTTATATTGAAATTTGCAAATCTTGTTTTGAAACAAGAGTGAGTTGATCTGTATTTCGTAAATTTTATTAAGAAATATCTTTGAAAGAGTAGAGTGAGTATTATATAACCAAAAAGAGTGATGAACTGTCCTCATTGAAGAGGCATCTTTGTTAAAAGCTGTGTTCTGAATTTTAGGCTTTGCAGTATGGTTTCCTGGATTTTAGTACATTTGATGTAAATGAATATGAGCATTATGAAGTAAGTGTTCAATATCAATCTTTTGATTTGTTTGCTGTTACTAATGCTAAAACTATTGTTTATAATTTGTACTGTTCTTTTGTAGTATTAAGTTCCATTTCAGTTTTGTCTCTTTAAACTATGATAGTTACATAAAGGTACATGGCCAGGGAGAGAATATTAAAATTCAGATTTAAGCGTAATTAGGCTCAAACATGGGGGAAAACAGAAACCAAAATGAAAATAAATTCAGTTTTCTATTAGTATTAAAACTCTGGATTTTCTTGAGCAGTCTTGATGAAAAACTAGAGGGCATACAAGTCCAACTGTAACTGAATGCTGGAGAACAATCAAAGTATGTATTTGGGAATACATGGCAAAGATATATTAACACTCTTAGGTAAAGAAGGAAAGAGAGCTTGAAGACTCCAAGTGCATAAAATTCACTTTGGGGCATAGGAAATGTTTGTTACAATGAAAGACTGCAACTCCTGACTGTATGCAATCTCAGAAATGCAAAGGTACCAGGTATCTGTAAAGAGAAAATTAAATGTTCCTAGAACGTAAAAAAATATTATTTAGATTGTGAACTCAGGTAAGACCAAAGTCATAATTTACAAACCTATACAAAATTGAAAATTGGAAGTTGCCCTTCATCTGAAGGGCATCAGTTGCGTTGTTACAAAACTCTGATTTAGAAAGACGAGAACACAGGCAAGAAAAGTGAGGTTGAGAGCATCTGTCATCCTCATGATGAAAAAGAAAGCAGGCAACTAACACAACTTCCTTTGACAAAAATTGTAAATCAATTCTACCTAGCATGTATTTTGAAACAATAAGGAAAAGCCTGAAAATACAGGGATAATGATAAACCAAGCATTTTCTCTTGACAGAGAGCAGAAAATGGAGATTTTAACTGGATAATACCAAACAAATTCATTGCCTTCAGTGGACCTCATTCAAGAAGTAAAATTGAAAATGGTATGCTTAAAAAAGGAGGTGGGGGACACAAGCCCACTGCTTTCTTAGTTGATTGTTATCAGTAAGAACAAGCTTTAAAAACTGTTCCTCAAACAGTGTGTTTTTTCCTTGGCTCTTTTCCTTTCATAAGAACTCTGCCACTAAAATTTTAATGCTTGGTTTAATTGTATCTGACCTAGGTGATTATGTTAAAATTCCATTTTCAGTTAGTCTATTTCTTTGTGTTGAACATGAGTTCTATTTTGAAAGTGTTTACATATCTTGTTTTTTACTCTTTATTTCTGCATTTTGAGTCTTACTCTCTTCTGTTTTTTCCCCTCCTTCTCTTCCCAAATAGGCTATCCCCACCATGCTCCAGAGGCTTATTTCCCATACTTCAAACAACATAAGGTCACCACTATAATACGCCTCAACAAAAAACTGTACGATGCCAAACGATTTACGGATGCTGGATTTGAGCATTTTGACCTCTTCTTTGCTGATGGAAGCACACCTAGTGATACTATAGTTAAAACATTTCTAAATATTTGTGAAAATGCTGAAGGTGTAATAGCCGTTCATTGCAAAGGTATAGTGTAAAAACCAATTTACATTACAAGTGATGTTTGTAATTATAGTTCCCAAGGTATTTTGCAGTATAGTTCTATTATATCTAGTTTTTAACATCTCTGCCAAACTGCAACTTTTCCATACAAATTATTTCCATGGTTCTGTTCAGCACTTCATTTTCTAATTTTTGTAAGTTCCAGAAAAACCTTCCCAGCTATTCCCAAACATGAGACTGGAGAAAGTGAGCTTTCCAGTATTAATAGCTCTTTCTGCTAGAAAGTGTTAGCACTTTAAAAGGATGCTTTTGAGCAGGCATTTGAAGTCCTGGCAAGTACACTCTAAAAATACATGTTTTAATATACCAAGCCTTAAACTTTTGAAAATAGTGCAGCTTTTCAAGGAGATTCCTCAAAATACTTGAGTGTTCTTCTAGAACCACCAAAATCTTCATCACTCAGAAACTCTTCATACTAGCTTGGGTATGCTCTGAATATCTGCTCCTCCAGAGTTAGACTGCCAAGATTTTCAGAGCATGCACAGTGCACCTAGTATAAAGATTCAGTTTTCTGTGGTTCTAGAGGCAGTATGTTTCCCTTCCCACACCATCTTTAATAGTGTATCAGACATTTCTTTTCCACAACTTTGCATCATTATCGTACCTGATGATGCTGTGATCGAAGGAGAAGGGACTTTTCTTAACTTACTTGCTTTCGACCGGCAAAGACTGCATTTTTCTTCCTGGGTCTGCCGTCTATTTGCTACATTTAACAGAAATATACTGGGAAGTGAAAGAATTGTTAAAGCCAGGATCTTGACTGTGGGGAAACAGGTGCATACTCTTATTCTTTACTGAGGTTATAAATTCAGGCATATCATTTAATTGGTTATGCCAGAATATTGAGTATCAGTGATACAAGTGCTTTGTTTTCATTCAAGTTAAGATGTTCTTTGATACATGTCCTACTACTGGTGTCTAGACTACCTTTATGTTCCTCAGCCTGCTCTTACTCTTGAGGAAGAGTAGAGTGCAGTAGCCTTTTCTTAAGGCTGGGCAAGTCATGGAAAATGCTGTATCATTGACTTGGCTGTTGTGTTATGCAGATTTTACACTGGTGTTGATCAGTCAATTGTTAAATGAGAGAAGGTGGTATATGATTTGCAGTAAGAGCAAGTGATTTAGGAGTGATGCCACTTAGCTGGAGCTGTCCTCTGTTTCTCTTATTTCCCAAGGTAAATAGAACTATTTTTGGGGCCATTACAAATAAGGTTCCTTATTCGGGAGTACTTTTTGCCTGTGCTAGCTAGTACCCAGACTTGCTTATTGCAAAGTGTATCTTTTTCTTGGGAATTAAAGGAATTAATTAGAGGAGGGGCTCAAAGAGCAGCTGATTTCAGTGCAATGTATGATCAGTTTGGAAGAAGGTACTGTGAGAATTCTGAAAGCCAGCTGTTCTATCCCATCCATCCAATTTTATGGATTCTCATACCTACATACATATTCATTTATAGATAGGTAAATAAAGATAGCTAAACTTACAGATATTTACAAAGTTGCTGGCTTTGGAAGGTTACCTCACTCAAAAAAACCAGGAGCAGTGTGTTAGTAACCTTGTATAGGAAAAGGTAGATCAAAGGGTAAGTTGCCCTTACCAAGTTTGATAAGTACACGTTTGTTTAATAAATTAGGCAAGTAACTACTTGTCCAAGTAACAATGTCTGTAGTTACAGCAGATTCCAGGTGAAGATGGATTTATAAAAGAAGTCATTCTTTTATCTTACACAGCTGGTCTTGGGCGAACTGGCACACTTATTGCCTGTTACATCATGAAGCACTATCGGATGACGGCTGCTGAAACTATTGCCTGGATCAGAATAAATAGACCTGGTTCTGTGATTGGACCTCAACAACATTTCCTGATGGAGTAAGTAGATTGACTGTAAATTATTGCCAAAACTAAATCTAGATGTCTTTTTCTTCTTCTTCTGTTGTACACTTAACAATCTTCAGTGTTAATTTATTGTGTTTTGGGCCTTTTTTTCCATGTTATGATAGCAAACAGGCAGAACTTTGGACAGAAGGGGATATTTTCCGTGCAAAGTTGAAAGGAAACCATAAAATTGCTGTAACAAGAATTCTGTCAGGAGTAGATGATATTTCAATTAATAACACAAGAAACAGGAGAAGCATCCAAAAGGACATTGAACTGGTAACCATCCAAATATTGTGCTCTTGTAAAAGTTGGAACTGTTGAGAATCTCTCAGGTTTTGAACAAACCTGTGGGTACACTAAAACTTTGCTGATCCGATTTTTTTTCTGTTCACCCGTTTTGTATAATGGGATATGGGGGGGAAAAAGTATAGACAGCAAGAATGAAATATGGAGTTCAGAACACAGATGAAGTAGGAGCATCATCATGCCTTAGTCTTTCGTAATTAGGTAAATAATAGAGAAAAAAGTACTCAAAATCTGCAATCAGAAACACTGATTTCATTTTGGACTGTCTGTTGCTTCACTTTGTGTGTTTAAAGGGAAGGGATGAAAGGTGGGTTTTTTTACTCTTTTTAGTTTCTAAGTAATTGCAACATCTGTAATACCTTTTGATGGTGCCTTTTCAAAAGGACGGTACTGCTGTTTTAAAAAGGCAAGTGAAGGAGCGAAATGCTGTATTTAGTGAAGATTGTACTGTATCTAAGCAAAGATTTGATAATACATTGTTTCCACTGTTTTAAGAGTAGACAATATTCTGATGCGTGTAATTCATGACACCACTTAATGGTTTACAGCTTCAAAAGCAGCAAACAGGAAACTGGAAGGAACAGAACTGTATTTATGCAAGTGAATTTCCTTTGACCTTATCCTGTTGAGATAATTCTAAGTTTTAAGATAAGGTTAAATATCTTAAATATCAGTGTCTATATTTTAATCTTGGTTTATCCCTTTCCCTGCTCCACTTATCCAGTACAGTGATGATGATGAAACAAACTGTTTAACACAAGGGGATAAGCTTCGTGCTCTGAAAAGTAGAAGGCAAGCAAAAGCTCCAACTGCATCTCCACTAGCGTAAGTCAGTTTCTGAATGTATAATATGCCAGAAACTTTTCTAACCTCTTCTTCAGGCATAATTCCGGTTGCTGCCAAATGTTTGTTGCCAATGCTTCTTTTACTCCCTTAAAACAAATAGGAGATTCACCGTTTCTCTGGAGATTTGGAGAGTGCTGAGAAGGCAGGAAAACCTGGTTAAAGAACTGCATGACTGAATTGCTAGTTTTCTGCATAGTTTTTGATTCTGGTGTTCTGCACTTTACAAGCTCCCATGGTACTTCTGAATCCTGTACTTTTAGTTTGATCACAAACATGCTCTTATCCTTCCTGTGGTAGTATAAAAATGAAAGAATATGACTCTGTGTGGTTGTGTTTGATTGGGTCAAATAAGATATGCGCTGGTGTTTGAAGTAAAGTCAGCTGCCTAAGAAGAGTTGAAAGAAGGATTTTTAGCTTCCTTTCATTTCCTCTTCCTTGGAAAAGAACTTTCCCTAAATCCTGTGGGCTTTGTGATAATGGCTGGTGGATCTGGTAGTCACTGTTTCAGTAAACAAATTCAAAGAAGTGCATTTCTGTCTGGGAAACTGGTCGTCTCTTTATTTTAGACAAATCCTGAAACACCACCAGTAAAAGAAAATTTGCATCTATTGTAGCTTGTAGCAGCTCTAGGTAGGAAATCTGTCTGTCTGCCCTTAAATAAACTGCAAGAGAATTCAAGGCTTACAAAACCTAGCTGGATCTCATTTGATTGCTGGAAAAGGAATGGTGACCCCTGGCTGTCAGATTTTTGCAAATGACACAGCACCACAGTCACAGACCACAGTCAGCTTGGCTTTTGTTGTGTTGTCCTTTTGTAGGGATGATGCTGCTACCTACTGGCATCTTTTTTCTTCTTCCTTTTCTTCTTTTTTAAGATCAGTGATGACCAGTGTCATCAGACTTTTAGAAAAAGTGAGAGGTATGCACTAAAAATATGCTGAAGGTAAAGGATTATGTCTTTGGAAACCTTCACACGTTGCTATGTATGATTTCTGCTTTTGTTTTAAAATAATCTCTTTTATTCATGCTTATCATTTACACAGTCATATAAGAAACAACATATTCGGAACAAAGCCTGTGCCCAGCTGACATTTAAAAACACCCAAAACAAAGCACCTCAGTTACCTCAAGTAGCACAGTAAAAAACAGCTGTCTTGCAGATTAGTTTCTAAGGCACAGAAGTGCCTCAGTTGCCACACACTTTTTGAATGTTCCATAGAATGAACTTAGACTGTGTGATAATTTATTCAGAGCCATTGTCTTAATGTATTCTTAATAGAAGACCTATCAACTATTAAAATACTATTCTGCTCATGAAATGTTCTGTAACCTGTCTGCTCTAATTAAAACTAGTTGTACTTGTGTAGAATTAGAATAATTTGACATCGAGCTTATAGCTGGTTTTTATATTGTGCATTCTGACTCAAGGAGTTTCAGTTTACCTCTTCCTGTTCCCCCAAGTAATTTTTATGGTGTGCAACTTGTCCTGAAATAATTTGGTGAAAAATGAATGTGTAACTTCATACATTCTTTGTGTTACTGTTGTTTTATTGCAAGGAATATTTGGCTGCCTTACACGAGTCAGAAGTTTTTTCTACTAGAAGAAGTGTCAGCCTCTTTATTTTTTAGTTTAGACTATTAAAAATAATTAGTCTTGCTGTTGAAATTGATTACTTTTATCTAAACAGATAAAGCAGAAGCTTCTAAAACTGCTATGTAGTTTTACTTCACAGTAAAAGAAAAAGGGGTGGGGAGCCAAAGTAAGAGCGCCAGAGGTTGGGACAGTCTTTGAAAACTAGACGCTTTAATTATTTTTAAGTCACAAGGGATTTGTGTAGAGTATTTACTGAAGTTGATTGTATAAATACTTTCTGCTTTGACAAATGGATACTTTGTATATGTTCTAATAAGCAATATTCTGCACTTTTGGCAAAGGATTATGAATTGGCTTTGGCTTCTTACACGGGAAGGTAATATCATCTGGTTGTTTGCATAAGTCGTTTGTTTCTACAAACTTACCTGTCTCTGATCTAATGTTTTAGTATCAAAATGTATGACCATGAAGTAGGATGTATGAATACAGGCTGATCAAACTGCGTAAGAGGTGGCAGCAAGGAGTCAGATGTATTGCTTCTATTTTCAAGAGGGATAGAGACTTCCTTTGAAATAGCTGACTTGGGTGAGGATTCAGAAAATTTGCTTTGATTCTGGCAGCACATGGATACTACATTTGGCAATTTACAGCTGCATGGATTGTTAGAGAAAGTAAGAAAATGCTTGGCAAAGGTTATAGAGCAGTATGCTTTTGAAGAACTTGAAACAAGCTAAAATGCACCAATAGCTTTTGCTTTTGAATTTTGTTTCATCTCTTCCTCCCCCTCCAACTCCCTTTTTAGATGGCTCCTAGCTATGCTGGTGTCTACACTGTGTAGCATTGTCATCTGGTGGATTGTATGTGGCTCCCTTCTGCCCAGCCTGCTATTCTGTCTAGATGGTTTAAGAACATAGTAACCATCAGGACCCCCTGAGAGAGAGCCACTGTGTAAGTGTCCCATTCCATTTCTCTGCAATAGCTTGCACTTTCTGCGTAGTATGTCTCATAAATGCATGTTTTCATGTCATGTTTCTTACTGGCTTTGTTGCAAGAGTAAATTTCACTGCTTTGGCTTTGTTAACTTTTTGTGTTTATTATTTGGAATAACTGAGTGATTTTTATGGCTGGCTTGCAATAAACAAAGGCGAAGAGCTCTTACAATGAGAATAAATTACAATTTTGAAGCCTTTTTTCTCTGCATGCTCCTGCAAATAAGCAAAACTACTTAAGCAAAATTATCTGTAAGAAGGAAAAAGTGCTGCTTTAAAATGTAATGCTATCTTTTGCATATTGCAAATGCACGTTAGCTTCAGTTTTACTTTGAAGTTTATGAATTTACAAAGGAGGCCAGTTTCCCAATGCATGGTTTTATTCCCATGAAGTGCCAAGAATTAGAATTTGTTAGGAATGTCAGTAGGTCTTCGTTTTACAAAGTGATCAAGTATTACATGCCATGGCATAAACCAGGTCTTCTTTTCCCCTTTTTAACATAACAGGAGGTAGAGGAGGTTGCAGTAGCAGGTCAAGGCCCCTACTTGTTTACCTTGCCAGTCTGGTTTCATCTTCTTTTGTTCACAATTATTTTTTTATAGAGATTTAGGAGACTACTTACATTCCTGTATTCTGTTGCTTGGATTCAGGAGCTGAGAAAAGCATTAATAAAGTATCAGTTCCTTGAGAGGAGTTTTCACTCCTTCTCCACTCTGCTTTTGTCAGAGTAGCTGCAGCGATTGCCGTGCCTTGCTTCCACTTAAAAGGTGCAGTGTTTTCATCAAAAGACAACTTACATCTTTTGGCCAAACAAAAATGTCAGCAGCACGCAGAACTGTCATGAAATCCAAATGAACTTTTTGCTTGCTTCTGAGTCTCCCTGGAGGTCCTCTGTCATCACCACCCTCAAAGCAGAATGGTTCCTTTGGGTGAATGCTTGAAACCTTGCTGCACTTAGAGAAAAAAAAAGTGGTCAGAAAGTGTTTTACACCAGAGTACCAAGTAAGAATAGACGTTCTCTCCTGGCAGAAGGTTAAGAGTTTCTATCATCCTTACCCTTGGCCTTGCAACTTTTTGTCTGCACTCTCAAAAAGCGTGAAACTCTTTCTGCTAACCTAAATTATCTAATAAGTGTAGAATGAGAACCGAGGGACTTGTGAACAACTTGGTTACTCTGTTACCTTTAGGTGAGGTCTTCTTAATCTGTTCTTTCGGAGAAAAGAATTTTTAAAGAAGATCATTTCAGCTTTATTTTTTCCCCTTATATTTGTCAAATAACATACTTAAATGAAAGGCTTGTTTTCAAAGTTTTACACTGAATGTAGCACTATTTCTTTTCTCAGTGGTCTCTGGAAATCAGACCTCAGATTTCTAAACACATACTAAAAAGCTAAACTTAAAACACAGGTTAAAGAGATGAAACAATGTATGCTTGGTTCTGCTGTACTGTAAGGTCAATTTCACTCAGCTGTCATCCTTTCTTTCTCTTACTGTTTCTGTGTTCTGTCTAAAAACTCTCCTGCAAGAGGAAAAGAGAAAAGACTGTTTGATATTGGTAGATGTGATGCAAGCAATTGGGTTATTCCCGATTACTGGGAATTTCCAATTACTGGTGCTGCTGCTTCGTATTCAAGATTAACGATCATACAGTGTTGGTTAAAGTCCAGGAAGAGAAAACACTTAGACTTTTTAAAAAAAAACTAGGCTAGTCTTCTCTCCATTCTGCATCCAATGTCTCTTGTGTTTTAAGAGATCGAATAATCAATAGGGATCATGGATCTCTCTCTGGGCTAGCCTGGCAGTCCTGTTGGCTGCAGCCCTGTTAGCTGAAGAGTCACTCGTTGCGTGTGGATGACTTGGAAGAGTGGTAGAGGTGGCAGGTCTATTTTCTTAAAAATCATGAGGTGATGAAGGAGAAAGCAGTATTGCACTTGGCAGACCTTGTAGGATAGGTTGCCTAGACTGGTTAGCAAGACTAAAATGCCTTTAGCAGGACCGAGAAGACATGCTCCTGTGTAACCTCTCTTTCCCTCATCCCTCTTCAGGATACTGTAACAACATATTTTAAGTTAGCTTGTTGTGTGGATTGATTTCTCTCCAATATGTATTACATGGCTTGCTTTTCAAGTTTTGTGGATTTTGTCTTGGGTTGTGAAGGTTGGGCTTTTGTGTCCTGGTGGTGTACCTGTGTTCTACCCTTGTACTGAGTTAAATGGTGAAAACAAGTTGTGAATTACCTAAAGGATGTTGCTACTGACCCAAACACTGTGCCATTTAAACAGGTTCAGGTTTGTTTAAAGACCAATGTATTAGCTTGAATAAGAAAGCAGTGTATAAACTAGTCTGCTGTTTGGAGTGTGTATTTAGGATCAGAACTACCAAGTGATGTTTCCATTACAGATGAACTGCAGATGAAAAATTCTTACAATGTATGTTGTAGTGTGGCTATTATAGCATTCTGTAGCCTGCTTTTTTTGGTTTGTTTTTTTTTTAATCATATCCCATTTAGTTAGAAGACCTTTGTGTACATCAGATGTGTTTTCCGTTAGTGTTTCTGGAAGTTTTATGACATGCTATTTTATGTGAACAGCTGCAAAGCAGTAAGGTAGGTGTCTTAAGGTCTTACACTTCTCTAATAGAGTGTGGGATATTTGGTGCTGAGATTTTGGCAGGATTTCCTCTACCATGGCCTCCTCTGACATCCATAATGAAAACCTGGTTTTGAACCTGCTATCAAGTGAAGCTGCTAGTCTAATTGTGCTGAATCAAAGTTCCATACGTTAGTTTCTTTTCTTACCTTTAACATACATGCAGTAGCATTCTTATAAAACCTGTGACAACACTTGCTGCTCCTCAGTTCACAGCTGTCAGGCTCAAAGACAGTTCTGGGTGTTTATTTGCAACACTGTGTCAGGCTATGGTGTAAATGGAACCTTCTCTGTTTTCCTTGAGGTGCTATCAGCCTTGGAAGTCTAGAATTCTAGTCTGATTAAAAAATACCAGTATGATCATTTAGCAAATTTTTTTTCACAGGGATTTAAATTATTCTTTGCTGTAGGGTCGCCCTGTGAAGTTGCATATATCTGAGATGCAAAAATGACATATCAGTTGAAGAGCAGACAATGTTAAAGGTTCTACCATGCTCACATCTGGTTCTGAACTGATCCCATAAGCCATCTCCTTATCTCCCTACCCTTTGGCAAATACAGCAAACTTAGGAAGATGTTGTTATGGTTGTTCTGGTTTTACAGTGACTATTTTTATTACAAGTCATGTTTCCATTTAGCACTTCCTTTATTTTTTTTTCTTTGTTTTGAATAAATAAGATGGAATTCTATAGGAAATAAGGACTTACCTATGATATTTTGAAAAGGTGAATATTTAAGCATTTGTGCAAAATGATACCTTAATAATTCATAGTGTTTCACAGAATCACAGAATGAGTCAGGTTGAAAGAGTTCACAGTGGGTCATCTGGTCCAACCTCCCTGCTCAAGCAGAGTTATCCTAGAGTACACGGCACAGAATTGTGTCCAGATGGATCTTTAATATCTCCATTGAGGAAGACTCCACAAGCTCTCTGGACAATCTGCACCAGTGCTCAGTCACCTGCACAGTAAAGATGTTCAGGTGTTCAGTTCGGAAGCTCTTCATGTTCAGGAGGAACTTCCTGTGAATCAGTTTGTGCCATGCCCGTTGCCCTGTTGCTCCGCACCACCAAGCAGAGCCTGACTCCCTCCTCTTGACACCCTCCCTTCAGATGCTGACGGACATTGATGAGGTCCCCCTCAGTTGTCTCGAGGCTGAACAGGCCCAGCTCGCTCAGCCTTTCCTCATAAGTGAGATACTCCAGTCCCCTCATCATCTTCATATCCTTCCACTGGACTCTCTCCAGGAGCTCCATGTCTCTTGTCCTGTGGAGCCCAGAACTGGACACTGCACTCCAGATGGGCCTCACCAGGGCTGAGTACAGGGGCAGGATCAGCTCCCTCCGCCTACTGGCAATGCTATTCCTAATGCACCCCAGGACACAGTTGGCCTTCATGGCACCAGGGCACTGCTGGCTTATATTCAGTTTATGTTAGATAAGTATATGGGTTTAAGCCATTTATATTGACCAGTTTTCTGAACTTCTGGTATCTAGAAAAAATGGGTGTCTATGAGAGAAACATTATGTTCCAATAACTTTTGCTTTCTTTTCTATGTACATTGCATGCACTTTATGCAGAGAGACACCAAATATATGTATTTAAGGAGAAAACATGATTTTTCCATATTTCTGACTGCATGAGCACTAGTAAACCAGTATGTGCCATGGTTTGTTCATGCTGATATTTCAGTGACTAAATGTTATGAGGTTGAGCTGATTTTGTACTTTTCTGTTCATTCCTAGAAGTTTCTAGCAGCACAGATGAAAGGTATAATGCAAGTCTTCTTTCACCACTGGTGTAATTTTTAATGCTAAAGTGTGGTAGACTGAATTTGTTCACGCTGTATGACAACTGTGGCATCAAAAACAGAATTTTAATATTAGAACTTGTTAAAACTGTTTAACAATCACAGCAGAAACTATAAAGTAAGATTTCAGGTTTTCAATATTTTCACCTTGGGCTTGCAAGGAAAACATTTTCATTAGAAGAATTTGTGCTGTCTAAACTATGATATGGTGTTGAAGGTATCTGGGTTTTTTTTATGCCTCTTGTATAAGTACTTCCTTCAACTTTAAATGTTCCTGTGCTTGCAGTAGAATTTGCATTGCATTTTGGTAGTACTTGTCGTTACAACCTTGTAGCTTACCTCAGAGGAAGGGACTGTTTTGTTTGAACATTTGCAAATCAAGTGACAATATTTACAAGGCTGAAATATTAAGAGAGATTTATTCAAGCAGAAGTTTAAAATACTTGAACTTTGTGGTTATGTAGTCATTTGTTTGCTAAACAATCAAGTGTATGGTAAAAATAAGGTTGCTGAACAGTTTTACTGCATAAAGAATATCTTTTAGATGAAATTGTGTTATCACCAGTGCATGTTCTAATTCTGAACTCAAACCCATATAAAACAATGAAAACATAGGGGATTTTTTTCCATTTCTGTTTTTGGTGAGTATGTTGCATGAGTTTATTTTCTCCCATGTATGCCTGTTTATTTTTGCTCCAAAAGTAAACGTACAATATTCACATCTCGGATTCCATGAAAATAGTTTCGTCAGAGTATTAATCAACCAGATTGCAATTTATACAACTTAATGAAGGTTTTGATTTCCAGTCTAATATAATCTACTTATACAACTGGACTCAGTGCAGCCACTGAAAATCAGAGTCTAATAATAGCAGAGGAATAATAAGTAATAGTTAAGTTGCTCTTAGCTCTGAATCTCTAAAATGATGCGTACTTTTATAGCTGGAACCTTGCACAGATGGAATGACTAGAGAATAGATGTATAAAATTATGCACTAAATAGATACCCATGGGCTCCATTGACCAGTTCTCACCTCCTGTCTCCATACTATTGTAATTTCACTACAAGTATTTAGGAAGACAGAAACCATGGTTTTCTTGTGAACCAGTTGCCTGGTGAATAAAAACAATTGTTTGGATTTCACAGTCTGGTTATTAATGTAAACAACACTGGGATTTATCTGCTGTTTAAGAAATAGTCAATATATTGCTCTAGATTCTTTCAGAGAAGTGTTTGAGCACAACCAGCATGTAAAGCTGAGTTTTGAGTATGGTGCAGTAATTCCCTCTAAGAGCAAAATGCCTGTATTTGCAATGATTTTCCTAGTTGAAGGAAATATCTCATGATTAATTGAAGGAGATTTGGACTTTGATCTTCACAAATTGAATTATTTGGGTTTTATTCTGAATTCTGTCAGTCTGGAAAGTAGTGTTTGTTTTTTGTTGCATACTTCAGATTTTATCTTTTTTCTTTTATTTGCTGTAGTAGTTTAAAATGCAATTTTGTATTTTTTTGTCTTCCAAAAACCTAACAGGAAATTCAAAACCATTATTTTAATCCATTCTTTGAAAGCAAAAAACCCCAACAAAGCCAACCAGCAAAGCAAGCTGCTATGCTCCTAATGAAAACAACTTGCCTTATCATAATTATAACAGGGATGTTATGAAAGAGAAGGATGTGTTTCAGGCACAAGAGTTTGCTTTACAGAATGTTTTGTGAAAAGCCAGCTGATATTTGTTAGCTCTATAGCAATTGTATTACCCTCTTTTCAGTGTTTTCTAGAAACCTTCCAGTTATATAATCTTTCTTTTTTCCTACTCTTTACAGAGTAATTCTGCAGTCCAGTGTTCAGAAAAATAAAACCCCTGAACCTAGCATTTCTGACAGTACAGACATTACTAAAAGAACTACCAGGTCTGCTGCAAGAAAAAAAGGTTTAAAAAGGTGAGAGTTACCCTCTTTACAGATCCTGTAACTGTTCTCTAGGCAAATACTTTGAGCTGTAGCCACTGCTGGCAGGAGCTTTGCCATAGTCCAACTCCTTCTCCTAGCAATGGCAAGTGAGAAACAATTACATGTTTTATGTCATGTACTAAGAATATCTGGAACCTTACATCTTATGTTAATTTATGTTGTTCAGTCTTTCAACTTCGAGAATTTTATATAGCAATTCCTAATACGTATGAGAATTACTGAAGGTGAGGGATTTTGGTAACATGAAAGCCCCTCTGACTGGAGTAAGAGATGGAAAAATTGTTCACAGCAGTCAAATATTAGTCAGTGCATGAAGTCAAAACTAGGAGAAATTTGATGGACAACTGAAATGAAGTAGTTGTGGAAAGGTGAAGGGTATTAAACGCATGTGTATACTGGTATGAGACTTTTTTGCTGATAGCATGGCTGATAATTGGAACTGAACCTGTTCAGTGAAGCTTAGTGAAATTTTAGATTCTAATGGATTTATGCAAGACTGAAGGTGCCTTTTGGCCCAGAAGCATATGGCCAGACTACTGCTGTGTTGCTCTGTGAGTGCTTGTGATCATGCTCCTCTGTGGTAACTTTCCAGGTCGTTATCAAAGATGAGCCTGAGAGTGTAGTTCAAAACAATATCCAAACAATTTTCAGTGCTTGCAATTGTCTGGAATTTGTCTTATTGTGAAAAACTTTCAAATGGCTTTGTCAGGTGCTGATGAGACTTTCGTTGGGAAGAGTAGCAGGTGGCACAAAACTACTTTTTGTGTTATGTGACTTGATTTATAAATATTGCAGAAAATTGAGGGGTTTTGCAACTTTTTCCTCACAGAGCTCTTCTTTCTCCTTCTTCATCCTGTTACCTTGAAGGTAACAACAGTATGAAAAATTCACTCTGTCAGACAATGGAAATAGTCAGTAGACTGCAGGAAATTCTATTCAGAGTTTTTAGTTGTGACTTTGTTTGGATTTATTGAACAATATGTTACAAAATCATCTCTTTTTCCTGAAATAGATGTTTTACTAAAAATCAGGAATATTCTTCTGGATTTTCCTTGTGGTTGGTTGAGTTTTTTCTCCATTTTGCCTATTTTTCACCATGTCAGTTTTGGGCCAAAAGGAATTGATGGAATTCTGCCTGCTGTTTTTATTCTTCATGCTTCTCCCACTTTTAACCTTCTTGCAACATTTTGTAGCAGCATACATGCACATGTGTAATTTGAAGAGAGATTTTCAGTTCACTTCTCCAAGTTGACCTTCTTCTTGTGCAAGAAGAGAATACCTATCCTTAGGAGAAAACAGCATCCCTAAAACAGAGTTCATAGAAGATTTCATTTATTTCAAAAAAAGTCCTTTAGGTGTATTGCCATATTTGTGACTCTGAAGGCCAAGGACCAGGTTGATCTCAAACTTCATAAATTACTTCCTTCACATTTTAATGGATTTTCTAAAACTTCTACCCCAGATATTTCATTCTATATACTGCTTCTTCTCTTCTAACTTTGGAGGTCAAGAAATTTCAGTTACTTTATATTTCCATCTAATAATCAAATTTGTCCTGATTCTGTCACAGTTAAGGAGTTCTTAATTGTCTTATAATCTGAGAGGGCTAATTGGATGCTGATCCCTCTGAAGGGTGTTTGGTATGACCATATAATTTAATGGACTTAGAATGCAGTACCTTGTTAATCTTGTAGGTGTCCTTTTATTTTTCCTGTAGCATTTGAAAAAATACCAGGCTTTATTTAAGCATGCCTTTTTCTTCCATCTAAGTTTTTATTAAATTTCTTGAAGAACGTGCAGTTTGCATTACCTCATAGTTGTCAGATTTGTTGATTTAATCCAGATCAAGTGGATTGCAGGGTAGAGAATAATTATTAAATATTGACATCATGGTTTAACGAACATTTGTCTTTGTCAAGACTTTGTTTACTTCACTAAACTTCTGACATTACTGTGTATCTTTATTTTTTCATTTTCTTGTCTGATATATTCCAGTGGAAACTTCTTGCACCATTTTTACATTAATCTCATTTGTTGCTGCTTTATGTCAATTCTTTCTGTACATGAATCACACTTGAGACCCATCCTAATGGAGTATAATCTGCAGAGCTGGGGAATTCATTTGCCATTCCAGCTTTCAGACTGTTGGAGACACTATCATGGATTATCTCCAGAATGATTTTTCAGCCAAAACAGCTATTTACAGCTAAAGCAGGCTATTCTGACTTTGCAAAGAGAACTTAGGGAATTTCAATCCTATTCAAAACATTCAATGCTTTGCTTTGTGGACCATCTCTAGATGTCAGCTGCCTTCTACAAAAGAAAGTCCCGATGGACATAACACATATCTTGTGATTGAAATAATACTCTTGTTGAACTGCAGGAAATCACATTGCTGGGCCAGTCTTTCCACTCTTTCTCGGTGCCTGCCCTTATTTCTCCAGTGAAGATTTCCTTGTGAATTTGACAGTTACTGAGAAGTTAATGTTTGTATTTTAACAAGGTGCATACTTCACATCCAAACCAACTGAGTCATAGTAAGATACAAGTTAAATGGTCTTTTCCATGTTACAACATAGAAGAGAATTAGAATTAAGTTTATAGTAAGTAGTTGATTAGAAATTAAATCTGAAGTGGTTAAAGGTGTTTTGATGGGTAGAGGTGCTTAAGGGAATGCAGGTCAAGTTACTACAAAAGTTTTAATGGGAATATGGGGGATAATGTATGAAAGCTGTATAGAGGAATATCACAAAAGCTAACAAAGAGGAATATGCTTTAAAAATGTCATATGCTTTTGCTTTGCTGGGTATTACAAAGCAGCCTTCTGCACCCTTGTTCAAATACTGAAAACTATCTGCAGCATTTCAGAGCTTTTCTATATGTAATCTAAACCTAGCTTTAAAAAAAAAAATTAATGTTTCTTCACTATTCTTTCTACTTTTCCTACAGTCTGATACCTCCCTCTCTCAGAGGGAGAGAAAGAAAAGGAATGCTTTACACAAATGCACTCAGTGAAATTTTGGTACTTTGAATCCTTTGTTGCATTTCTCTGTGGAACAGAACTTTCTTCACATTGTCTGTGATCAGACCAGTCTGTGCTTTCTTGACAACTGCTATTGCAGTGTTATTTAATGCAGTGACTTTTACCTTCTGGTTTTTTCTTTGAACTACCATTTGCTCATTTTACCTTGCCAGAAATGTTTGCTTGAAATACTTACTGAGTAATATTTAACGTTTTCCCTCAATTATGTTTTGTTTCAGCAGCCAATCCGTCACAAGGACTAGAACAGTATTGCGTTGAATTTCGAATAAGCCACCAGTGTTGAAGAGGATATTCAGGAGTGAAGGGGATATGACTAGAGGGGACTTGATGCAATTCAAGGAAGATTACTTTGGCTCTATTTTTCAGCAAAAAATGAAATAGAACAATCTCTTCCTTACTTGTAGAATAAAACGAACTGTCAACATGCTTGGTAGACATTTTTCTACCGTGCTAATACTTTCTCAAACAAAACCAACAAAATCTATATACATTCAGACTCAGGTGTAAATATTTAAGCTCTCTATTGTAAAGAGGGCTTGCTAGTACATATGATGCATGTATAAATTGTGATGGCAATCACTTACCTGCTGACCACCAAAAATGAAAAGATGGTGGGAGCTTTTAAGTATATAAATCTGTGTTGTCCATTCAGCCTGGGCTGAAGTCTTCACCTGAGTCTGAGAATCAACCACAAGAGCTTTGTTTCTTATAGTATTGGTACTCTCCTATGTTGATTGGCTGTTCTTTTTTACTTTATATGAAGTTTTTTATGAAGCTGCAGTATTGAGTACACAAAGTAATTATTGTCCACCAAAGAGTGCTTTATTTTCAAAGGTTGTGTGGTTTGTTTATTTAGGAAAAACTAATTGTAAGTGATTAACTTGTTTTTAATAGTGACAGATTTTTAGTTGTTCACAACCAATGGCTCTTTTAAGTAGTTACAACTGCTTTAAATCTGGTATGATTTTAAAAGGGAGGAAAAACAGTTTATCATTTAAAGCAGTGCTGTTATATTGAAATGTGATTGCTGTTTCCTTTCCTATCATCAAGTCTTTTAGGTGAAACTTTAGATTACCATATATAAAAGGTAGGAATTCCCCCCAGATTTCATTGGTATGCTTGCTAACCTGGATGTCACTGGTTTTTAGCTTTGCGGTGCTTAATGAGTGCAGCACAAAAAGGGGAAAATAAGCTTGCCATACAGCTGAGATTGGTAGTGGAACTCAGGGGCAGGTAAAAACTTTGACATCTAATTAACACTTTAAGAACTACAGTTTACCTCTGTTAAAAAGCAGTGTGATTTTTAGAGGAATCTGAGACAGAAATTTTCATCCACTACAAGACTGTCTTCAAACGTTGGCAGTGGTTTTTTCCTACTCCTTTTCCCATTATGAAATTTCAAACTGGTGTACCTTTGTCCACCAATTGATGTTTATAGCTGCATATCCCTCAGATGAGGACTGTTACCACATAGCCTTAAATAGGATTCAGTTATCTGTTATTTAGTGACTCTTACAGTGGAAAGTAGAAGTGGAGAGATTGGGAATGTTAGTAATAGAATAACTGAAGTTTTTAAAGATACAGATTACCTCCATTAGAGGTAGATTTTTATTTCTGTGAATGTAAATGTTCAGTGACTAGTTTCAACTACATCCTTTTAAATGAAAATTAAGCTTTCTCTTAGGCTGGTGATTTTTGAATGCCAGTATGAATAATCACACAGTGATTTGAAAACATTTTGTAGCAAGAGCTTAATGAATTGGAGAGAAAACAGAACGTGAAGTGTAAGTAAGCTTAAAGGTAGCAGCCATGAGTTTAGATACTCAAAATGTGCAAATATAAATACAAATTAAAAAGAAAAGGTCTTGTGCAAACTAAAGGACCAGTGAAGGCTCGAACTGGAAATTTTTTTTTTTTCTTCTGAAACTTCACAGTCACCACCCTTTTCTACTAGGTGAATAGCATCTAAAAGAGGGACTGATCTCATCCTGATAAGGCAATTAAAATTTCTTGGGGTTTCAATGGGTTTGTTTGGTTTGTGGGATTTTTTTGGAGGGATTTATTTGTTTGGGGGGTATTTTGGTTTAGGCATTTTTGGTTTTGTTTAGTTTGGGATTTTTTTTGTTGGGGTTTTGTGGTTGGGGTTTTTTAGTAGGCCCCTTGTCCAAAAGCTGAAGTACAGGTAACCACAACAGTAGGTCTGTTATGCAAATATGAATCCACGTTTATTTTTGAACAAAAGTCTTATCTTGGAGGGCAGAAGGGATGAAAGTAGTGAAATGAACATCAAAATGAGAGAGATTTAGTAATATTTACTGTGTTTGGCTTTGTCCTTGTTTCAGCTGAACTTCTTTTAGCATGTTTTTTTTAACCTAAAAATAATTGGTCTCTTCCCACCACTTCCAAATTAGAATTTGCCTGTTTTAAAATAATCAGCAGACTAATTAGCACTTTTTAGGTTCATCAGAAGTAAATTTGCATAATGCAAGTGTACAAATACACACAATAGCAACTCTAGCTAAACCAAAACTGCATGTTTACCATCAATGTGCTTCGGGATACCCTGTCCACCACACAGTATCTTAGTGATGTTAGTGAAAAACACATAAATGTCAAAGGGATTTTACATTTGAACTTTCCAAACAGCCTTATATGGAAAACTAACTCATTACCTCATTGTGTCCCATCTAATTGTACTGTTTAGTTTGTTATGAATTTTTAGTACTTTGCCTAAAATTTTTAATATACCATACCAAAGTTGTCTTAGGTACCAGAATGAAGGGTGAGCAAGTCCTTGGTTTCTAAATTTTTTCTGAATTGTGAAGTATTATGTGCCAAAATTGAATGTTTTGTGGCAGTTGCATCACCATTGGACAACAGAGCAGCTGAAGGAAGTTATTTCTGCTGTCATCAGTTAGGAAATTTTCCCTAGAAATTCTTTCCTCTTTCAAATACGTGACAGATGGATTCTCCCTCAGTTTCTTATTCAAAAGATGCTACATACTCAAAAGCTGTAGTATCTTGCATCAAATTGCTACTTTCCATTACAGCATCAAAAGCTTAACTCAGATGTTAACCCAGCCCTTGTCTTTTTGTCCCAGTATGACAGCAGAGGAAGCGCTGCTGATTTAAAACAATAAGAGGTTGTAGGGGAAAAAAAAGTGATGTTCACCAGTTTGTTGCACTGCAGTTTTTATATTAATCGTTTGCAGACTGTTGTGTGTAAACTCATGTACAGGCTATCAAGGTCTAAAATTTCTTGACTAATCAGTACTGTTCATCCTGATTATTTTTAAACTGTATATTTCTAATCATATTTTTTTAACTTGGATTGACAGAATGGAAGTTTATTTTGCTGAAGGTATTTTTAAGATAAAGCTTCATATTATCTTGTAATTAGTTCAATATGCATTTGTGTCTCATTTGAAAATACCACATATTGCATTTGATTTTATACAAAATACTGAATAGTGAGAAGTGTAAACATGAATTATGTAAAATTAAAAATAATCAGAAGTTTGTTTTCTGTTTTATTTCCAGCATTCTAAAAAAAAATTCGTCACAAAGCCATCATATCTGTACCAGACTGACTCATATGTGCACTGAAAAATAATACAACACACTCAGCTATCTGAAAACCTTTAATTAAAGCACAGATTCTTAAAACACATACTTTTAAAATTTCAAAAATAGAGATTTTCTGGCTCTACATTTCAGGGAACTCACTTTGGAAAACAGTCGCTGTATTTGAATTGTTGGGATACTGTTACACAGTAAAAAAACACAGTAAGAACAGTGGGGTTTTAGTTATTTTTTTCTCCTTCCTCTATAATCCTATAATACTAATTTTTAGAAACAGGCATTATCTTAAATACTATGTACTTTAGTACTTATCATGAAAGTGAAGGTTTCTCAAAAGAACTTTTCAGGAACACTGATTTTTGCACATGCATTGATGATGGCCTAGCTTAGTCTTTTAAAAAAATATCCAACAGCAAAAAATATTGACCAACTCAAATACTTCTTACTGCCCTTACCTTTACATTAGAAGATGCAGAATTTGCACACATCAAGCAGAGCCTGTTTGACAAGCAAACAAACTTTCACTTGCTCCAAAGATAGTTTTATGGTTGGAAAATCTGTGTTCTTCTGTAGCAAGGTGATCCTTCTAAACTTACATGAATGTTGAAGCCACGTTTTCCTGACAAACAAGTTGCCTGATGAAGAATGACTGATGGGTTTTGCCTGTGAAAACCACATGTGATGCCCACAGGAAAACACAGTTAAGCCCTAACATATCATTAGCCATTCAAGGAGTATTGCCACAGGGTGGGGGAGGCAAGAGGACTAAAAGAATGCCAGAGAGAAAAATTGAACAGTGAATCCATTGAGAAGTTAATGTGCTGCAAGCATGATCTGTTGTCAGTTCTGTGTAACTTTGGTTTGGCTCTATTTTGGCTCATTTGCATTGCAGTTTCTGCATTGCTTATGAAGGAGTGAACAAAAACATGCTATAGCAAAAAAGGATGCACTGTTTAGACATGAAATTCAAGCCTGGTGTTGGAGAGAAACTGCATGCTTTAAACCTACCTCACTAAGGGTTTGTTGAGGAAGAGATGTTTTTTCACTTGCACTGCTGGTTTTGGGGTTGGTTTCCCATGGCTATGACTGACTAATAAGCCCTAAAAAATGGAGAAAGGCCAAGAGAAGACAGACAAAGGTGATGTGCTTGGTGAAGCTCAGGGAGTGATGGACCACAGCAGTTGCAAAGATGAGTTTTTCTCAACACAAAGGGGACACGGGGTGGCCTTTGTTTCAGATAAATGACTCCCAAAGGCTGAGTGAATCAAGGTAGTTCTTCAGCAAGACTGAAGACCAGACCAGCATGGGAAGAATGAATACATAGAATATAAGACCCAGACAACTGCCAAAAGAATTTCAAAGAGCAATGGGCTTGAACTGACATCAACCTTCCCATTTCTTCCTGACACCTGGGGACACCTGACATGGTGACAGGATATAATCATAGGCAGCAGTAACAGGAATCACATTGGTATTGCCATTGAACTGTGTACTGCAATTGCTATATTTAGTTTATTTGTGTCTGTTTTCAGTGTACTTTGTATCACTCTAAGCCAGAAATGCCATGTGACATGAGCCACCTTCAAGTAAGTAAATCTGGTACTAAACGTGACACCCTTTATCCATGGGGTATCTCCAAGAACCCTGTCAAATGTTGGACTTTCACATAGGGGTGGGAGGAAGACACCTAGAAAGTCTGTCCTTTAAAGAGCTCCATTCCTGGTCCATGTCCTCCCTATCAAACACTGTCTGAGTCCACAGGGCTGCTGTGGAGTCCAGACAGACCAAGCAGCCACCGGTGTTTTTCATTCCTCAACTCAGCATATGGTGGCTCTGTTGCACAGGAGCATAGCAGCAGATAAAAAGCTCTTCTGTGTCACTGGCACTTCCAACTCCCAGCTCTTCCAACCCTGCCAGTTGCTGCAGCTCAGTTACAACACAAACAGGATAAAGCGTCAAATCGCAAATCCTTGTACCCTGACAGCACAGTGGGAACAGACCCCTGACATCAGTTATTACTAATGCAAGAAACTCCAAAGTGGGAGTGCTGCCAGTAGCAGGAAGGTAGACTATGCAAATTCTGAAACATCACTTCTTACCCTTGTGAGGTTGCTTTTGCCTCTGTCAGTGCTTTTATGCCATTCTTCTAAGATGACAGAACAATTCCTTGGTTTTTTACTCACTGAAAGGACTCAAACTCCTCATCCCTCCTTCAAACACAGCTTTTCTCTAGACATCCCTGCATTTATTCTGAAATTCCCATTCTGCTATTACTAGATTCATCTTTCACCATTTTTCCCCAAATGGCATGCTCATGGGCCTGAATCTCTAGTCAGTACTCACAACACATATTTGTCCTGCAGTTATGCTTCTAGGTGCTTTTTGTCCATCTCTTTCACACCAGCATCATAAAAGTGAGCTGCTGTTTACTGTTGGTTCTTTCCCTTCCTCCCATTGATCAGACCTTTCCAGTCTCCGGTCGTCTTTCACTCCAGTGGAAGCTTCATTGAAAGGTTACTAGGTTTTACTTTTACTTTTCCCACAATAGCTCCTAAGGTTCAAAGTCTTTTCTAGAGCCAGGAAAAACTCTGAAAAGAAGCACTCAATCCATAAGCAACAGAAATATGACCAAACAACTAACAAGAATAGAATTCCTGGATTATAGTATGTTAACTTACTATTCTTTTCTGGCAAGAGAAAAAAAACCCTGTACCTTGCTGTTATTTTTACCTTTTGGCAGAGCTATCCTGCTAATTTAATTACATTATGCAAAATTCAGTATCTTTCATTCAAACAGTAACTACTGTACAAACCTAGGCAGAGGAACTACTATTGCTAAAAGCAAGCAACAGCTTACTGAGTCCTGCTAATTACCTGTAGGATACCATAGAGACAACAGAACACAGATTATGAATACTCACACTAGATACCTAAACAGGGAGAGCAAAAGCTGTGTTCAATTTATTTAGGGCTAGTTTGTCGCCAACATAACGCCACCATTAAATCTGATTCAGTATCTAAAGCTGCTCTGAAGACACAGCTATCTGCCTCACTTGTATCACATCTTCAAGGCATTTGTTTTCAGACAAATAAAACCGTGTTGAAGACACAATGTATTTCAAATTAAATTCTAAGTAGCACAAAGTGTAACAGTTGTTACTTCTTCCAAAGACTGAAGGTTTCCGGCAGTCCAAGCTCCAACTGTTCAGTACGTGCTCAGAGAATGCTACTGAAAGAGAAAAGCTCTAATTTCATGCCTGTTATACTGTGATTGAAATGTACTTTTTATGCAAAGATAATCATGTTTCACATTCAATTACTGCTCCACTGACAATGAGTCAGCATTGCATTACTTTCAACACTGCATATATACATATGTGTGTGTATACACATATTCACTTTTTAATGTGAATGTGTATACATGTGCACACATGCCTGTGACAGCTCTGAAAAAAAAGAAAAATTACATTAAGATTGTGCAATAATCTTAATGACATAAGTGTACAAGAGCTACAGATTTTGGGGTTGGGTCCAAAGCATGCTCATACCCCAAGGCCTGTTTTCATACAAACAAGTGGAACCAGAGCTGAAAGCTCACTTCCCATGAGCTCAATTGCCCGAGATTCCTATTTATCAACTATGGTGTTTTTACTTCTGAGGTTTTTTATTCATTCTTTGGTATTCTTATCTTAAGCACAGACATTCTTCTCATCTTTCCTCTGAAGGCACTTTCATATTAATATACTCTTTCCAATCCTAAAGCATGGTGCTACCTATGATTCAACTGAACTGCATCATATCAACACTATCATATATAAATGACAGTCATAGAGAGAGGTGAACTCCTTTTTTTGCAAACTTACTGTGACTTACATTAATCTAAAACTTGAGGTTGAAATGCAGCAGTTTTTCCTAGGCCACTCACTACATTAATCTGAAGAGTACCTGGTAGAAGAGTAATAGGACTAAGATTTGCAGCACAATTTAATCTCTTCTTAATATGCATGCCAAGTTTTATTACTGTTTGTGTATATATTTACACCTGCTACTAATTCCTTTACATGAAGGAGTGAAGCTACACCAGGAGTGACTTAGCAGCAAATATGTGCTTAACAGATACAGCTGTTTTGGTACCTTAAATACAACAGATGACTGAAGTTTACTGTTCTCTTATCACACCTAGGCAAAGTAACTGCATCGCTGTCATCACAATTAATTCCTTCTCTGTACCATCAACTGGAGAAACTCTTAAGCCATACTCAAGCCTGACAGACTGAAAAATAAAATTGTCAGACACAGCTGCTCTAAGACACTTCTGGATTAAGCAGTAATCAACTACACTAAATCTCAATCTCACGAAGGTTTGGGTTGGGTGGATTGTGTTTTTTAGTTTTGATTGATTGGTTTGTTGTGGATTTAGTTAAACAGTCTCATTAACTAGCCTTCTTTTTTTTACCTAGGACTTTTAACAATCTGCTGACCAAAAGTAGATTATACAGATACACTTTGACAAGTCCTGTAAAGCATTCCCCAAAGAACTTACTTGTCATTCTGTTTTGAAAGGCAGATCAAAGAAGAATAAACAGTAACTTTGCAACAGCAGGAAAGAGGCTAAAAAAATAAAACAATTTCTCTCAGCCTTCTCAGAGAACAGTCAGAACTGAACCAAATGCATTACACCACATTAAGCCCAGTAGCATAGCAAAGTTTCAAATTTGTAGTAGAAAAAGGGAAGGTTATTTTTAAATATTTTACAGCTTTCATTAGCAAAAATAGGTCTTAGTAGAAGAAGAGGCTACATTCAAAACATGACAGAAAATAGAAGCAAGCCTTGCAAAGAAGCTCTCCACATCTGTGTATATACTCACCCTGGCAAGTAAAAACGTAAATAAAAATTCAGACACATTCTTCCCTGTCCAATGGGATAATGGGAACAGAAAGGGAAGAACAAGTAAAAATACTCCAAAACACCCCGCACAGAAAAAAATCACTTGTATTCCACATTCATTAAATCGCCATTTTTGGCAGAAACACACACCACCTACAAGAAGGGCACCAGCAGTTAAATCTTAAACTGCAGTGATCTCAAGTAACAGCTTGTGCCTACAAGGTGAAGGAGTCATGCATTATTTCATTCAGTACAATTACTCAAACAGCAGCAGCACTGGTTCCTCTAACACAACCACTTTGCTTTTGCACATTCTTCCTACTACCGCTCATCAGAGTATCTCTATGCCACTAAGGTCAACTCTTTGTGGAATACAAAATCTAATGTTATAGCAAATTGTCATATAAGTAATTTAACAATGTAAAAAAAATTCCTTTGGGCTGCACTGCTCTGCAGATCTGCTTGGAGCATATAGAAAAGAGTCTGTAGTCTTTCTAGGATGATTATATCCAATTTGATAAAGCCTTTTCAGTGAGAAAAGTCTTTTAAGTTTCTGAGCACTCTCAGAGCTTACTCCAAAGCAGAACTTTTTTTCTTTTAGTCTCATCCACTATTTGCTCTCAAAGGAGACTGCTTAGAAGTGAGGCTGAGAATTGGAAAAAGTGAAAGGTTTATATTCATCTGCTTTCCCAGTAGATTGAAAGAATGAGTTCAAGTTGAGCAGACATTTGAAGACTCCTGTGAGACTGACAGCTACTTCCAAAATGTCCAGGGTGCTTGCTCTCTCATTTCTTTCCGCCATCACCTCTGGCACCATTTTCTTGTTTCTCTCAGATCCCCCAGAACGGTTCTGACTGTCCCCTTGGACACAAAACAAGTTAGGAAATCTGGCTCAAGTATGTTAAAGCTGCAATGAAGGAACAGTGAACATTGCACCTCATCCCCAATGTCACAAAGTTCTTGGTAAGGCATGAAACATTTTAGTTTGTAGTTGCTCCTGCTAAATTTAAAAGCTTCCTTAATCAGTTCTGTCTTTAGATCAAAATTCTTACTTTACTTTCTCTTCAAAGTAGTTGCAGATTACATCTTGTTACTGAAGTAGGACTTATGGTTAAGTGTCATTTAAAAGCATCTGTGCTGCCTTGATTTTAAGGATCCATTTAGAGAGATGGCCTTTTTTTTTTTGTGAGTAAGGACAGCTGTTTAGGGTTTGGGTTTGTTGGGTTGGGGGTTTTTTCCCCCTCTTTCCCCCCAGACAACACCCAAATAGCAAAAGCTTCCATACACCACTCTGACTTATTAAAATAATACCTCAAACCCAAACCAATGAGCACTTTCCTTTATTTGCCAAACTCTGAAGAACTGCTACTTGCAACTGTCTGAAATATACACTTCACTCAAAAAAAACCCCAGCTTTCAAATGTACAGTGAAATCGAGTTCCAGTTGTAGACGATGTTGTGCAGTTTACGTTTCGCCACGGTGTCATGGAGAACTTGTTACCATCTCTATATATACATTTTTAAACACTCTTCCCTTTAACTTCACCTGAAGCCTAGTAGGGAAGTACTGTAAGCCTTCCCATAGGTTTCGCAAATGGAGGCAGACACTGGAACCTGTGACAGGATCCCAGTCCACCCGTATTTCCAGAACCCAACTCTATTAGCAGGCAGCTGCAATTATTCCACACCAAACACCCAAACAACTTTTCCGGAAGGAAATCGGCTTCCTTTATCCACATCAACATAAAACTGGTCTCTTCATAGTTACAAAGCTACTTTGAGATACCACCATTCGTGACAGTTCTTCAAGCTAAAGCTGGAAAATCCTCAGGATCATCAGGATTTGGAGCCACAAGCTGCACCTAAAAAGTAGTAAAAGAAGTTTTATAAATATGAATGCATTTCAAAAGTATCTAACAGCTAATATATCCATATTTTACCCTCATAAGGGTTCATTCTTCTACTCAAATGCTACTACTACTAAATGTTACTTCTACTCAAGTTGTATACATCACTATGACAGGATTGCTAAACTTTCATCTTAGAACTTATGACTATTATAATTTTTTTCAGTGTGAATGTATTTATAATGCTGATCTACTGCCTGGAGAGGACCAAAAGGCCACAAGTTCTGCAGCACTGAAAGAAGAAAAAGAATAAAGCAGTCTGAAGCAAAATACTGCATATTTTTAGAAGCAGTATTACTATATTTTTACATTCTAGAGCTACTGAACATATTGAGTTGTAGTTTTAATCTCTCTGATCTGTTACTATAAAGAACCTTTTTCTTTCAGATGAAACAAATGCATCAACACTTCCATATTATTCTGAAAGTTCCTGGCCTTAAAGCATTTTAGTCACAGTAAACTGAGACCTTCTGTTGTTACAAAGAATAAAGATGTTATTTTCCAGTGTGCAAATGCTTTTTTTTTCCCCAAAGAAAAAGGTAAGTGGAAGTTTTTTATAATGGTTGCATTGAACTTGTGAATCATTCTGTAGGATCACAGATTTACTGATCTCAGTCTCAGTAATCAAAGTATTATTACTGTATTGCATTGAAATTTTTCAAAGAGATAGAAGCCTTTAGTAATTTTAATTACTTCCCAGTTTATATCAAAACTCATTGCAGAAACAAATCTTCATTTCATCCTTTCCCTCTAGTTACCATTAAAGCATCTAGTAATCAGAAATTTATGTGTTAAGACTCGCGAGCCTGAATCAGTATTTAATTTCAAGTAACATAATATGGGCCAGGAACTCAAGCAGGACAACATACTATGGCACAGGAATTAGAAACAAGTTTGTTACTACAAAAATCAAAATTCCACACAAAAAGGGGCAGGACACACATGCACACTGCCAAAAACAGGAAAAAAAATCAACCTAAAAAAACAACCAAAAAACCCCAAGTGAACAACAACAACAAAAAAACCCATTATCACTACTTCTGGTCGAGGTCCTGTCTCTTCAGCTCTTCTGCCACGACCACGACCACCTCGTGCTCCTCTTGATCCACGGCCAGGGCGAGGAAGACTCCCAAAATTAATATCCAGCTGAGATGTTATATCATTCGCCAGTTTTCGAAAGACATGAGAATCATCTTCACAGTTTTCTTTCTGCAACTAAAAAGATGATATTGGTTAAAGGCTACAGTTTCCATGTATGAGCTTCTCCCCTCCCCAATACACATGCACACTTGTATGATAGACTAAGCAGCAGATGACCCATGATGATATATGGAATAGAAGACAGGCCTTAACTTGTCCAGGATTTTAACAAAGATAATTTCAGCTTCCCAGATGCCTGGGATAATTCTTTGTTGGCTCAGAGATTCCTGACAACAAAAGCTTCCATACCAGCTCCGTAATACTGAAGAAGTTTTTCAGAAATATAATCTAGAAGGTCTTCAAAGGGACTAGAGAATCAGACTTAAGGTACTTACTCCTACAGTTATTTTCAAGTAATGGTTAAAAGGCCATACCAAAGCTATCTAATCAATTTATTCATCTACTTGCCTTCAGCTATGAGATTACTGTGTGTTCCTGATACTCTGTGTGTTCCTAATAGCTAGTTGAATGTCAGACTATTTCCTATCCTAACTTTAATGTGGACTGTTGTATTGATAAAATATATGTTAACTCATCCCATACAATGATGACTCACTTATTCAATGTCTAATTCAGGGATCTGACTTGCCTATGTTACACGGTTCCTGTACGTCCTATTCTATGTGCCTTTTAACAAGGTCTCTTGGTACTACCAGAAGAGAAACTTTATGGGCAAAAAGAACAGAAGCTTGTATTTACTCTTCTCACATTTGTATTCTCTCTTCAGAAGTTGTGAAAGATACTCTGCCCACCCCTACCACCGCCTCCCTCAGAGAAGGAAGAGGATATAATGGCAATTCTGACCGCAAAAGTCCCACTAAAAGGAATGCAGGCTTAGTGATCTCAAGTGATTAAGCAAGTGTTGATGTTAACGTTATAACTAGAGAAAAGATAATGTGTGGTCATAAATGCATGTAGAGTTCCAGGATGAAAATTCCATCATGCTAGATAGACTACATCCACATACATCCATGATCCCCAAAATCTGAAATACATGTAAGCAAGAAGCTTCCCCTCTCTCCCCACAACTAATAGTTCTTCCTGAAATTTCAATCTCAATAATACCATGCAATATAAAGTTTAGGGGAAGGGGGCAGGTGGGGGTTGTACATTACATGCAAGTGTATACTGGCAAGTAAATTAAACAGGATTCAAAGCGAGGAAAAGAAGCGTTTAGTACACCAAGTTTTGTAAACCAAGTTTTTTGCAGCACTATTGGAGACCTATAGAGGTGGCAGCAGCAAGAACACAGATTTTGTACTTCTAAAGCTGAGTCATAAGGTAGAATAACTTGATGTATTATATATTTGCATAAAAATGAGATATGATTTCTCTCAGTGATCTGACTGAAAAAAATTAACACAGTTCAAAGCAACTTTTGAGGCACACATCATTATGTAATAAAGCTTAGATACTGTTTTCCTGTTTATTCAAATTATACTAAAACTAGTAGAAGAAGAATAGAGACAGTTTCCTAACCCTGGGCATAAGGCAGAGTTTACAGAATTCCTGAGGCAATGCTTACATCGTCACTATATTTTGACTTGTGAATCACCACTGCTTTGGAAGGAACAGTGGATTCTGGCTTCCGGATGTTGAATTCAGGCTTTGGTCGATTCTGTTGCTGAAGATTTTTCCACTCATCTAATGTCATTTCTTGAACCACTTCTTCCACTGGTTCTCCTTCAGCAACTCTAAAGGTTTATAGTTGTAAAGTAAAAACCATTAGCTTGCAGTATGCCAGGATAAACAAGAACACTAATCTCTACAGTAAGGATACTAAACAAGACATTTAAAATGTTTTCTCACTGAATTATTGCCCTTAATTTCACTTACTCCCCACAGTAACTTTTTGTGTGAGTGTTTTAGATTAATGTAAGTTAGAATATACATTTATGTACTGTTTGAAATTAGTCATATGAACAGGTGCTATCTGCAGCCTCTTGTATCAGTACTCATCCAGTCTCATCCTAAATTCAAGCACTTAGATTCTAAACAAAATCACTCTGCCTTTTGATCTGGCATATTCTTAACTCTACAGTTTAATAGTGGATCTAACCTCTAGCAAATACAGCTATAATTAAAAAAAAAAGTGCGCAGATCAGTCATAGTTCCAAAATCTTCTACCAAATGATGATGATTTCTCCAATGTAAATATACAGCTTATGAGATGCAAGTTGGAATTTATCATGGAAACAAGCAGAGTCAAATAACAATCAGTGACTGTGTGCATTTTGGTTTTGAAGTTATATAAGCAACCCATTGGAATACACACATTTCTTGAGAGTCTTTTGTACAGTATAGAACTAGCTTATAGAGAAACAGGCCTGACTCCTCTTCTTATTTGATCTTGCAGCAAAGCATTCGTATTTCTTGCCAGTCAAAATTACTGTTTTTCTGAAACATCCAGCATATCACACAGCAGCAGAACTGAATAGTAAGGCAGCCCTTAATTTTGGTTCTAGGATGAACACGGTTTTAAGTTCACTTCACAGAAGAATTACAAATACACAAGTCCTGTACTACATGTCTACCCTCTAACATGACTTCATGCCCTGTTATTTTGAAAATTCCAGCTTTATCAACCAGAAATTAAAGGTTAAAAGATTAAAGGTTAAGCTGTCTGTAGTTCCATGCATATTAAGATCTGAAACTGAATTAGAAGGACTGTTAGAAAAAAAATTAAATAATTTGCTGAGTTACATAAAAAGGATACTGGTGAAAGAAGCAGCTACTTCTGGCAAAACACCAAGAGTTACTGTTCTGTGTGTAAGAGCATTAAGGACACATAGCACCTCAAACATTTCAATTTGTTGTTCTCAAGAGTAAGAGAACAAATAATTTTTGATCAATTATCTGAAGCTTCAGTCTTGGGAATAAGTGTTGGAAAAACAAGACTAGTGGTAAACACTCAGAGGAAAAGAACAAGAGAAACATAACTAATAAAAGTGTCTCTTTTAAACTGGGTTAATTTTTTCCTAAGCCATTATCTCAGAATCTAAAAAGTAAAATGCATAGCTGAACTTTAGGAAGTCTTTTTTCCTCCTGTCTCAGTAAGTTTTCACCATATTAGAGACAATGTTTCAGTCCTTGCCAAGAACTTTAGAAAGATATAGACCTGATTGCAGAAGTACTTGAGAAGCAGCTTTCAATATTTCAATCTGCAGAAGAAAACCAAGTATTTGAGTGGGGGTTTAAGGCCAGCTCTGTGCAGTTATCCACAGCATAAAACAATATTGACGGCATTTTCTGTGGCACAAAGATTGGACAAGAGAAGGGCAATAGTGCAAGTATTCAAGAATACTGAAGGGCTGACCAGTGGTACAGGATCCTGAAGTGACCAAGTGACTTGAAAATAAGCAATCAAAACAACAGTCACCAGAAGTCCCAAGAACAACCAGAACACATACTCACAGCCACTCAAGCACAGAAAGAGCCACTAGCAAGGCAGAAACTCTGAAGGAGGGACCCCACCTCCCCAGACTGTGCAAGAGCATTGCAGTTCCTTGTGTAACAACATACTATGGTAAGCAGCCACATCAACAGTTTTGTTTGGAACAGATGTTATTGCTGGTAGGGTGGAACAATGTCTCAACTGAATAATGTCTTCTGTGTGGGAACAGGTAGGAAGTCTGCAATAGCACTTCACGACAGAAGTCTAAAACACATGATGTACATGGGAAGCCATTAAAGATGTGTAGAGGAAACATAGATAACATTAAAAAAAAAAGTTTTCCATATTCATGACATTAAGGCAAGACATTCGGGAGAGAAAAAACAAACACAGCAGCTTCTACTTTCTAAGTCTTAGAAAAACCATCAAGGGATATTGAAATTTCCATCAGCAGAAGACACTAAGATAAACTAGACAGGTATGAGAAGGAACAGTTATAACTGTTGGGTCAGGAAGACCCATTTCAGGGCTAAATTGCTATGATCACAAGATAACATGAGGATATTTGACTACACAGCCAACTTGACCTCTCAAAAAACAAACAGAGGTATTGCTTTGAAAAGTACACATACATCAGAAACACCCATTTGGCAGTTCCAAAGGAAATACTTGTAGATTTGCACTGCAAATATTTGGTTTTTTCAACTGCAAAGTACAGTTTGATTTTTACTCCAAAGGATGGTTTTAACTTCTAGGTTATTAGCAGTACAAATTTGTTTTAGGATGTCAAGACTCCCAAGGGGAAACACCTTGTAAGAGTGAAGCACAGCAATAGAAACCTGCATATTGCATTTTGGAGAGAACCTCAATTGCAGCAGTTTATTTTGGGCAGCAAGCCAGCATGGAAATGCATTATGTGCATTACTCTCTACCTTCTAACCTAACATTTTTAGTAACTGCTTGGTGTGCATTTTCATTAATCAAATTAATAAGCTCCTTGGCACACTAGCAATCATGCTTACCAATACTGCCAGACAACTAAGCTGGATGTGAACAAACTGAATTCACAATTAAAGTCCTACCAAATGACTAAACAAGAGCCTTCAGTAATGGTTCCTACTGCTTCAGTGTTTTCAATGGATGACCATAACCCTTTAACCATGCCTTGATTACTGAGTATACAGTAAACAAAATAACTTTTGTTCTTTTTACCTGAAGAAATGCAAATGGAAAGGAATGCCACTTAGCTCAGCTATTCAGCTATTTTTTTCATATCATTAAAAGCAGATCTTTCTCAGATCAGTTTTTGTATTATTCAGCTGCACAAAGCAAATGCTTAGCCAGCTTTTATCAAGAAGTTAATTATATCCTTTCCTACTAAACATTATTTAGACGAACATTACCACCAGCTACAGCAAAATTTAAAGTTAAACTGGGTAAGACCAAACAACAACTACACAAACTTACTATTAACAAAAAGCACTGAATCAAATACTTATGAAGCTCTGGCCTGATCTATGAATAGCTTTATGTCATCGTTAAACAACAACAAAAAAAAACCCAATAAACCACTAAACAAGAACAAAACAAATAAACAAATAAGATAAATAGCCAAAAAGAAAACCCTTGAAGATAATTTTTTTAAGCTTCCCATTACATGATTAGAATGATACACAGGTCCATCAAAAAGGAAGACCATGTGTGAAAAAAGGTAAGAAAACCCCACAGAATAAATATGAGCTCTGCAAATACCTTTAGGGAAAGGAATTGATTAGCCTGTGTGTTGTACTGAACAAGAAGAAAAATCTACTTATTTGAATTAGTGAACACAGGTGTGTTCATTGTTCGGACTATGAAGACAAGTCCAACAGAAAGCAGCTTTGAGGAAAGTTTATACTGCTGTACTACACATGTATTTATACAAGGTTAAGGTTAGGTTTTCCTTTGCAGCAAAACAAACCCCAACTACTAGCAAGAAGTTTGGGATGATATAACTAGAGTCAGATATTGTTGATACACTCAAGAACATTTGAAGATATAGGAAGAAACAACTTGATTTATAATATAGAAGTATTAAAGAAACTCTTGTCCTGCAATACTTTACAAATGGAAATTCAGGAATGGCAAAGCAGAGTCCTTAAGGCAAGGTCACAAAAGTTGCAGAAGCCTATAGAATCTCTTTCCCAGTTGCATTGAAATTAGCCAATACCACACCAGAGAGCTACACAGCATTTTCATGCAGACAGGTTATCCCCAACTTCCAGGATTACATTTTTTCACCGTTAATTTTAAATGGAAACAGTTACAACAGGAAAAGAGGCTGAAAGAAGAAACAGATCCAAGCCTTTGACCTCCTCACTGCAAGCACACAACTGCAATAATACTGTAGAAAATAAATGGTTTCCTTGCAGTCACTGCATTTTAGAGTCAAAATGAGAGAAATCCTAGCAGTAGCTTTATAATATTGAGGCTGTACCAAAAGCAGAAGTAGTCTAACTGTTGTGTTATCTGCTAGAAGACAGCAGCTCTGGAAAGCAGGGACAACCTAAGCATGTAAGACCTTTAAATACATCCTGAAGCCTGAACACCCTATCCTACCAGATTTTGCTTTTAACTGTTAAAAGGAAAACACCAGAATTTCCATCTTGTTAAGATGTATGCCATACAACCATCCCTAATGACCTAGGTACTATTTGCACAATGTCTCCTATTTTAAAATACACAGGATGACTAAGCTGACATACCTGAAAGGTAAGTGCAATGAGATATATGTAATTCATGTTTTGTATATAGATTGGTAAGCCTTCAGGATAATATTTACTGCACTGAGAAGAGTACAGAGTGCAGAATTTTGTACTTGTAGATTACATGGGTTTTTTGAAGCTTATGGATTTCAGTGCTATTCCTAAATGAATCTATTTTTAAAAAAGAACATGAACAGGAGCAAAATCTCAAGAAAGGCTCCCAGTCTGACTGAATACCTAGTGATCTCTAAGAAGGGTAAAAGAGTTAAAGAAAACTGGCAGATTCTGCTAGAGGCCTTTTCCAAGACACGCACTTCTCATGCCTTAAGCTTTACAAGGAACTGATACCGGGACATATCTACAAAGAGTTTGAATTGAAGTAAAAACAAATACAAGTGTGAAACAAGTAAAGGTACAAGCAATTGACAAAGTAAAAAAAAAAAAAAGGCTGAATAACTGTTTTCATATTCGCTAGTACAGTGCATTTTTGACAGTGTATCTACACTACCCATTTGATTTAAGTTAGTCTAGAAAGTTTTTTAGAAATTCAGTCATTAGTCATTCAAAGATTTCCCCATGTGTGTACACCTCTAGCTATATATTAAAAGCTACTTTAAAATTAAAACAATCAAAGCAGTATCACATGAACTTCTTACAGTGTTAAACAACCTGAACATATAAAACAGGTTTTGTAGACTAGTTAGCTTTATAACTAAGAAATGAACCCATATCACTAATAACTGGAGCTGAATCATTAGGTAAAAGAGGCTTCACAGCAATAGAAGAGGTTAACATATTGCAGTGACCATCTTTCACTCATTAGAAGATATTCACCACATGCTATTTAACTAGTTTTTAAGTCTCTTACTTGGACAAGATTGTCCAGTTACTTTTTCTTAAGCCAGTATTGCTTATTTGCTGTGACACTGAACAGAATGAAAGCCAGAAGACAAGGGGCAGATTTCTCTCTCAATTTTCCTACTTTTAAGGCTCATCCCATTTCCAGAAAGTTCTTCTGAGTTCTGCCATGGCCTCTCAGGAAGAGATGGTAACCACATGATATTAGTGATTGATGAATAGAGAGTATCTCAGTGTATTTTAAATGTGTTTGTACAATTGCTTGGGCACCTTGAATACCTTTTCTCAGAGAATTTCAGAAAGCACAGTAGTTTTTACAAATTAGCCAACTTAAAAAGGTAAAACATAAGTAACTCCTCAAATTATCACAACATTGTAGGAAGTTAAGCATCTCTGTGCAATTAAATGCAACCTCTGAGTGTATAAATCACGTTTTAGTCAGAATTAGAGATGCATTTTCTATACTCACAAATATAGACAAAGTTGTTCTATTTTTAAATATGTGAACTAGCAAAACTTCAGAGTTCACATTTCAAGCATGCCCCTCAATACAAGTACATCAGTAAAAATTAATTGTTTCCTTTGCATTTAGAAAGAAAATATTTGTCCAACTGTACTTGCTCAGAGGCTCTCGTTCAGATGTCCCCGCCTGTTCAGCAGTTTCCGCAGTCTCTTCCACAGGGACAGTCTGATCCATGCCACTAAAACAGTAAGCAAACAAACCAAACCAAAACACACACACACAACAAAACAAAACCACAAAGTCTTCATAAGTCACACCGGAAAAAAAAGCAATCAATCAATACATAATTTTTTTTCAGAATTCCTTGGCAAGGGAAAAAAAAGGAAAGCTCTTTGATTATAAGCAGGAAGATCTACTAAGTAACTAATTGAGCAATCAACAAAATTAAGATTATTAGGAAAATACAACTTCTATTTACTTTTAAACAAGAAAAATGAAAAGCATATACGAAGACACAATAATTCAGTCATGAATACTAATACCAATACTTCATTATAGTATAACACTGACGTTTGGGTTTGTCTTTTTGCTTCATTTCAGGAACTAAAGTTTGTGTTTTCTGCAACATGGACTTTAAATCACTGTCAAATGACAGCAGTAACTTATTTTCATTCCACTGGTAGGCATATATACTTAAAATTAACACCTTTTAGTTTCTTCATGTGATTAGCACAATTAGGGCACAGACATGCTTTTACAGTTGTTCAGAGCACTTCAATTTTATGTAATTTCTACATATCACAAGAAAGCATTGATATATTATACATTCTGATGCTACTAAACTAAAACAAAAAACAAACAAAAAAAACCAACAAACAACCCAAAACTTAACTAGGGAGGAAAAAAAAAATATAAGGACCCTTAAATATTTTGTAATTTTATGAAGTTCCCTGATATCCTAGAGAACATAGTTCTGAACTGATAGTTTTGTACTTTAACCTAGATGATCCTTTGAAAAGCCAGAGTACCTACCCAATCTACTTTTAGTATGAAATTCTGTAGAAGAGACAAGATAGTAAAACCTTTCAAAAGAACTTGGAATATCAAGGCCCCAAAATTATTACACATCAAGGCTGTATTTTTCACACTTTTAGTATGATTGCCTGAATCCACTATTTATGTTTTAAAACTTAAATTTTACTTTAAAATAAAATTTTACTTTTAAAACAATTTTGTCAGTGAATGCATACCAAAGGTATTTGCTATAAGTTCAAAGCACTGCCTTTTTTCTGTCCTTTATCAGCCTTCAGTTAGAGTCCTAGATGTATATGAGAACAAAAACACCTGGAAAAAGTAACTTATTGCTAGGTGCAAAGAATGGACAAAAGCCAGCATAATCAGTGAGGTTTTACAAATCTTGATAGAAACCAGTATGACTAAGAGACGTTTAGAACCGAATGGAAAACTCCCAATTTTTTTTTCCCCTCTCGAACTGGCCATTAATCACATTATATTACTGATATTCCTAGCACTTTAAAATGTACTTCAGTGGTACAGTCAGCTAAATATTACCTCCAAAGCCACACTGAATTGTATTACAGTTTTGCCATTTAGAAATTATCCATAAAACTTGAGAAAAAGAGACTGGATATTAAGCCTATTAACAGAGATTGAATCTTATAATCAGCACTTTGGAGAAATGCCATTAAATACCAGAATCCTGCTTACTTGACTATTGAGAAAAGTTATAACTTATTTCCATTAAAAGACAACTCGGCTCCAGTCAAAAGATTTTGGCAGTCTTAAGTGAACAAACATCATCATGCCTTTGCTTCAATTTAATCTCTCCATTATGAAGGAGCCAAGTTTAAAAAACTGCAAAATTACATTAATTATGACAATAATAGAAAGCAATGCTTATAAAGCTAAAAATGGGCATGAAAATTATGAAACTGATGATCTATGACAGGCCACAGAAAATTATGTTCCATGATGGGTACAAGTATATGATGTACCTCATATCATCTTTAACTGTTTTGCAGCTGCGAGCTCCACCTCCACCCTTTTTGTCATTTGCTTTCACTCTTCTAGAGAGGAAAACAATTCTGTAAGTTTAAGAGCTTTTTCCCCCTCGCTTTTTTTTTTGGGACCTCAAACTAAAACCAGTATTGACTTTTTGCCACCCAACCTGGATAGAGTAGAAGGGAACAGAACACTTAAAAGACAGTACTGAAGTGCTGACATTATTTACTTGTATACCAAGTAAGAAAAAGCACACAGAACACTTACGTTTTATCATTCCCACTTTGTCTTTCAACTTCTCGTTTTCCTCTTTGGTCAAAGCCATCAAAACTTCTATTTATTCCACCACCTCTTCCTCTACCTCGCATTCCACCTCTTCCTCCACCACGACCTCTTATTGGTCTTTCACTGTCTAATCTTTCCACTGGTCTAAAATGAAGATAACTAGTCAGATTTTTGTTTCTACACAACAGTTAACAAGAAGAAAAAAAATCACATGGTCATATTTGTGCAGCTGTGAGACACATAAGTATTTAACAGTAACTGCACTGTTTTCAGAGTGCACCTTTGTACAGCACACACTACAGTAGTTTTTGTTTTGTCATTAAAAATGGACTGATTGAATTTGGGAGGAATTACTACAGCAAACAGGAACAGAAAGATCAGCTGTTTATTGGTAACACTGTAAACATTACAGAAATTAAATAAAACGTTATAAAACTGTCAAATCTTCATAACTTCGTCAGGCAATAACCCCACCGTGTAAAACAGATTTATACACAACTGCTAAAAATTTCAGACAACTTGCTAAATATCACCTACAGTGATGTAAAGTAAGAACAGCCACACTCTGAAGCATTAAAGGTTTAGGTGGAATTTTCTAGTACTTATGAAGAAAGCAAAATCGATATGCATTTACTGTCCAAGCAGTAAGTAATATGACAAAGGTGTATTTTCAATTGAAACAGTAAAATCCATCCAACTTGGAACCTCACCACATGTTCTGCAAAGCTTGGTATGCAAGCTTAGAAACATACATTATGAATATACTGCAGACTAGGGGTTACATTTTCAGATCTTTACATTGTTTCAATTTAGCCTTATATTTCTAACATTTAACAAAAATGCTGCAATTCAACCTTCAAGGAAGCTGGACCTACAGCTCTGATTGGCATGAACTAAGTAGTCTTGCAACAAACCTACACAGTAATAATGCAACCATGCCTTGAAGTAATATCTGGCTACTAGATCTGTTTTAAGAAGGTGAACACTTTCACTTCCCACTCCTGTGCAAGTCCTCTGTGAAGTGCCTTAGTTCTCCCTGCATGATACATACCTTTCCACCATGAATTCCACTTGTCTTTGTGCTCCATAGGGACGGTATTCCCTGAAAGATGGTCTCCATTCAGTTTTGCCTTGTTTCCCCTCCTCTCCTCTGTCACTGAATCCCTGTTGTTCTCCCCGCTTGGGCGTTCGCTTCAGGCCTACACAAACACACAGAGAGTACTGACAGCACAATAAAAACTCAATTGCAGTTACCAAACTACTGACTGAAGTGAGTTGCTTACACCTTACAGCATTCAGATTCACTGTCTCCAATCCCAAGTCCACCAAAACATTAAAAGCCCTTATACTTAATGTTGCCAAACAGTTCTTTCAAAAGACACTTATTTTCCCTTCTGTAGGGATGAACCTGCAAAAGTACTACGGGTTTTGACACAGGTCAGACATTTCCAGAAAAGACAGTCTAAAGAAAAATCTCATTTTGCTCACATTAAGTCACAGAAAAGAAGAACAAAAACTGTTTCTCTCATGTTTTCAAGGGTCTTGAAAGTATACTACAGGATGAGGTGGAGAAGCTTCAATTAAAAAGACTAATTGCAAGATGATTACAAGAGCAATGAAGGTGAGGGAAAGAGGAAGACCCTTAGAGACAGGGGTTGATCATGAAACAACACATCTCCTGCCAGATGAGCTCAATTTATTAGTCTGAGCCTCCACCTGCAGCTCCTCTAAGCTCATGGCTACGGCATCAAGCAAGTAGAGCAGAGTCACCTCCTTACACTGCTGTTCTATGGAGAAAAGGACCATTCACCAACACCAAAGGTCACTGAGTTCACGTGGCAGAGCCCCAAGCAGTAAGTAGCAAGACTTCAACATCACTAATTCTCAAATGTCAACATATTCCAAGAAAAAGTATATTTAAGCTTATTAAGAGTTTCATTCAGCCATTGTTGGGGTTGAGGAGGATCAGGTTGAACAGCATGACTGAAAAGAAATGCTGCATTATAAGAGAATAAATTAAGGTTTTCCACTCTACCTGTATACATCTAGAAGATTAAGGTTCTTTACATGCTTCCTTTCCCATTTTCCCAAATTCTGTGCTCTATCTGGGACAAAGTTCTCCAGAAGCAAGCAAGCTTTTTGGCTGCTAGGCCTCTATACTTAAACCAACACCTTTTTCAGCCAATAGTGTAAGTCAACCAAGTAAGAAACAGAAAGATTGCTCTCAAACAAACAAAACTGAGCTATTGTTTCCATGAGAAGTACCTGTGGAATGCTAAGGAAATTACTGAACTCAGGTTAGAGGACAAGTAACAGTTCTGGCTACTGTGTCTCTGTTCCTAGCACAGTAAGAGAAAAAAGGCTACTCTGTGTCACAATATTAAGATGCAAATTAATTCATAGTCTCATAGAAATGCCCACATAAGAAGATCTCTGATCAAAGCTTAGGTAGTGAGCATGAAGTCTAACATCATCTGTAAAGAAAAAACTTCAGTGAACTATCCACTCAGTGAATAAGTGGTAGATAAAGCTTTTTGTTATGCAGTAAGGACAGTCATATTTGTACAGAGAAGATAGTTTTGTGGTACAGAAGCAACTCCAGCATTGCTCTTTTTTAAACTACAAACCACTTGACATACAGTATTTTAGTAATTCTCTCTTCTCAAGGTTTAGAGTTACTCAGTCCTTAGAGTAGTGAGTATATTTGCATTCACCAAATTATGATGTAAGCTCTGGACAAAGGACAACCTTTGAAATCAGTTTCTGAGAAACCTTTTCAAATCAGAACACTTTAACACAAAGCTAAATTTTAAAAAATACACAAAATACACAAAAAACTGTACATGCTGTTGGGAAACATCTGCTCTACACACATCTCAACTACACAAGTGTTAATTCCAAATTGGAATCTTGCTGCGGAAAATATGACTATTAATTTCTAACCTCATTTTAGTTACTTTGTTTGGATCTGAATGCACAACTGAATGAAACAGAAGACTGTATTTTTATTTATGTTTGACCCTCTCACTGGCTATCAGAAGCATCAATTATTCCAAAAAGATTCCTTTGGCAAGAGTGCAGTAGTCAGAGACACTTATCTCTACATATTTAGTATTAACCTTAATTTCACTTTGAGGTTCAAATTGCTCCTCAGAACTAGTGATGCCAAAAAAGGAAGATGCAAAAGTCATTTTAAAAAGATAGTGCCTGGTTCTGTCACCCAGTACGTCTTAGAAGTCCTTCAAAACAAGGCTCCTTGCCAGATGTGTCAGTGTATTACATGTCACCAGCACTGGGCGTGCTGGACAAAGCGCTCCGTTCTACTCCAATTTCAGCACAAGGCTTTTTCACTTGGAGTCTAACAGGTGGCTATAATCACTGCAGATGGATTTTAAACACTAGAAAGACTATTTTATACAGGTAACAAGCACCACAAAAACATCTTTAACTGGTTTGACAGACATGAAGCAGTGGATTAAAGCAGTATGCAACCCCTATACCTCTCTAGTAAGACAAGTCACCCTCGGAACAGAAGTTTGTGTGACCTACTTGTGAATCAGTTTAGATACCAGCACAGCTTTCAGCTCTGCATATAAGTGCAGACCAAACTACCACTTTACTTTCTAAATTCACTAATCAGAAATCTTAATGCTTAAACAGTTTCAACAAACCCAGCTTCTTTTTCTCCAGAAGAAGCAGAGCTGTTATTAGAGGGAAAGTATCTGTAAATACTAAAATTACCAGGTATTAGAACTAGACAGTGCTAAAGAAAAAAGCCCAATTTTGCAAGCCATAGTTAAACTCTAAATTATACAGACCGAACATACTTAAGTAGTTTTCATTTTCCCTACAGTAATACTTTACTATTAGTATTAGTTTTGCTAACACTGCAGCACTTAGATAAGGAGACTTTCTAGAGAAGTGTTTCTAATAGCATATACCACAAAACTTGCAACTGGAAGAGCAGAAATTGTATTTTTAAGACCTGCGTTGCTTGGTTTCCCAGATACTGGATGTCTATGTATTAACAGATAGATTTAAAACAATGCAGCAAAATGTTTCTAGGTTTTGTGGCTTTTCACTGGCCCTACTGAGTGTGCTCTTACCTTTTTTAAATATTTAATTTTTAAAGTTTTTTGTGTAGAAAGCCTTGACTTTAGACAAACACCTAAAGCAGCCCAGCTTCCAACTGCTATCAGTGACTACAAGCTAAAGCAGAAACCTTGCTGTTTCTCCCATTCCCTAACGTAAGGAGCATTGGCACGAGGGTGGCAGCCAGCATACAACTCACAAGCTGAGGGAGGAAACCACTGCAAGGAGCAAATGGGAACAAGAGTGTTTGGGGAAGGTTCACAGAAGACTCCCTAGCTTGCTTTTTATGAAACCTCTTACAGACCCTAGATATGGAATTACATTTGTTGCCTGAATGGATAGACCTAGTAATTATGGGAACGAGTGTGATCACCAAAAGCTTACAAAAGGAGCCAAAAATATCAGAAATGTTGAAAACTATACCACAAAGCTGTGGAGACAAATCAGCACTGATGTAGAACTGCTAGTTTAGGCTTAATCCATAAATTAAAAAACCCAACAAAGTGAGGAAATCCCCCTCCAGCTCTGAAACAGTTTACCTCAAAAGGACAAAGATTAGTAGACCCAAAATAGGTCCAGGCTGTGGTAGAAACACCTTGAACAGCAACAAAGAAAACAATTGTGAGGAGTTTTTTAGGCACAGTAGGATACTGAAGACCCCAAATACCAGGACTAGGGCAGTTAAGTAAACCACTGAAAAAAGTTAAAGGCAGAGAAAGCGGAGTCTACACATTAGAGTCTGGAGAAAGAAAAGATTTTTCAAGCTATAAAAGGAATATTGTTTCTGGGTCGCTTAACAACTGTGTGTAACACATGAAGTGGAACTGATTCATAAACATGCTGCACAAAGATTGTCCACTCAAAACACAGATTGTTCTAAATTTTAAATAACTGATTTTCTTATTATTACTTTGAAAGGATGTAATGTTTAGAATTCAGCAGCTTTACTATTTATTCCTTCCAACAGTAAGCCACATCATGACTGTTACAAGGTGTTTATCTACAACCAACTATGGACAGATCTGCAAAATCAGCCTATAGAGACCTTAGATCTTATACTGTTCACCAGTGGATCTTCATAGTATGTAAATGGTAAATGGCTGGTGAGAAGCTTTGAGGTACTTGAAACAGAACCTCTACAACCCTTGGTGACTGCCCAAGAAGCCAAAATAATTGAATTAGCAATAGAAGCCTGGTGGGGACGTGACCAGCAAGTGACTATTTATACTGATTCTAAATACACTTTTGGAGTGTGTCATGCAATGGGTATGCTATGGAAAGAATGAGAGTCCCTTACTTCAGCAGAAAGTAATATTTCTGATGGATTTGAAATCCAAATGCTGTGGTAGCCATTAAGCTTTCAAGGGAAATTCCTGTAGTACACTGTACAACTCACATAAAAGGCTCCAACAAAATGCAAAAAAGTAAAATAAAATTACTTAAACTTGTAGTCAGATAGGTTTATAATGGCCTGAAGTTTCAGAGCAGTACTTTGGGATATTACACAGTGT
>WBMZ01005317.1:0-88004 GCA_013400975.1 Atrichornis clamosus | reverse complement strand
GGGCAGGGCCCCCCGCGCACGGCGGGGTCCCCCCGGGGGCTCCTGTCAGCGCGGGCGGGGAGCGCGGCCCGGGCCGGGGCTGGGCGCGGGGGGCCGCAGAAGATGCTCTGCGCGTCTCCCCAGGGGCTGGTCCTGCGCTTCCCGGGCGCTGTTTGGGTCGGGCTTTGTGTCTTCTCCGCGTTTTCCTTCTTCCCCGCTTTTTCCCTTTTTTTCCCCCTAATGCTTTTAATTTATTTTTTACGTTCCTGCACCCCTTCTGTCCTTGCCATGCAGCCAAGCATCAGCACAGCCGGGCGCTGCAGCGCTTTGGGGCCTACACGCAATGATTAATTTCAACTTCTCCCAACTTTCCTCTTCTGGTGTTTGTGCAGGATGGGAAGAGACGAGTCCGTGGGCAAGTGTCAGAGGGAACTTGCACATTTTTTCCTCTCTCTTACCCTCTGCCTGGGGTGCTCGTGGGAGCCAGAGCCAGAGGTGGCTGCTGAGATTCCTCCTACTCTCACAAGAAGACGCTCAAGCACGGATCATATTGTCTCTCTGTGCTTCTGGAGTCGTGCCTGGTTCTCAGTTGTCACTTTAGATGGTTGAATGCCCCTGTTTTCCTCTGTAGTGGGAGTAGTACGTTTTAAAGATTCAATTAGTGTTGTGCAAATCAAGCAGTGAAGTTACGTAGTTTAATTATGTTGCATTTAATTAGCAGAGAAAAATCAATGTTGTTTTGTATTTTTTATTGTGAGGAATAGCTAGGCTGTCTCCTTCTGGGGAACGCAGGGCAGCAGCCCGAGCAGGGATGTGCAGAGCGCTCAGGCTTTCCAGGACAGCAGCCACGGATGTGGGAAGGATCCCTGTTTCCAAGGAGTGCAGTCGGTAGCAGCGCGTTCTGGTTTTGATCATCCCACCCTGGTTTGTTCTGGCTGCTGCGCTGCTCCGTGCGCGGGTGCGTTCTCCAGGGCTGCGGGTTCTGGAGCGGCCCCGGGGGGATGAGCAGACTGCCTGCCTGGCAGCCGGCTTCGCCGTGCAGCACCTCGGCGTGTTTCCAGCTCTTCGCGCTGAGTTACTGTCTTAACGAGTGCGCACCACATCAGGGGACAAAAGTCAGTCCAGAAATATCACAGGTTAATCTGATGCACGATCCCTTACCGCGGTATCGCGATGTAGGGCTTTGCTTTGGGTTCCTGCTCTGCTTTTCCACGCTTGTCCCCTACTCCACCGAGTAATGAAGGTGTTAGCAGAGTACACAGACCTCGGGCCAGCTCTGGAATAATTGCCACTTGTTTATGCTAGAGGTGAATTTGGCTTGGGATTTAGTAACTGTAGACAGTAATTACAGACGTATAAATAAGTGATCACGTTTTGTTTATTCGCGTGCAGTAAATAACCCTGGGAGAATAGTAAATAGAACTCCACACCAGCGAGGCAGCGGGAAGAGTTCATGCACAGGAAGATGACTCTAGAGACACACACACAAACGCAGCGTGGTTCCATAAACAATAGAACAGAAAGGCCAAAAAACCCCATATAAATAGAAATACCATATAAAATACCATGTAATATCAATAAAATACCATATAAAAATCATGCCGTGCACAGCCTAGAGACCAGACACACTGAGCTCCCAGTGAAGAACTCAAGGATCATGCAGGATCCAACCCCAGGTCCGTGCTGTGAGCGTACAGTTGGAAGGTGCAGTGGGTGAAGCCTTGATGCAGAGACATTTGTTCTAGTGGAAGTCTGTTATAGTGATGATTTGCTGAACAAGAGAAGCTGTAAATCTGGGAGTCTGTCCTCTTTCAACTACTTGTACTTTCATTTCTTTAGGAAGGATATTAAAAAAAAAAATCCAGTCCAAATATAAACGGGAGGAGCAGAGACAGGGAAGGAGGGCTGGGAGCCAGCTGTTCCAGCGCAGGACTGTCTCCATCCTTGTTTCTGGGTGTTTGAACTTCTGATTGACACAAACAGTTTGGTTGATAGCGTCACCAAATAAACACAGGCTGTAATACCACAGTCATTCTGGGGCAATGTTTGTCAAAACGTGGACAGTAGCAGAACAAAGGATACAGAGTCATGAAAGAAATGCTGTGAGGTCTAAGGTCTGTGTGTTTGTGTACGTTTGAATTTGTTTTTCTTATGGGAACAGAAATTCATGCATAACCCATTATGTTATAAATAAAATAGGCTCTTGCCTGGTCACAGGCTGTCGTGACAGACTTTGAAGTGGGCTTTGGTTTGGCTCGTGTGTCCATCTAGACAGGCTGCTGGAAAAAATGTGTTATCCCTTATAGGGCTAGACCCCCAGAGATCCTCATACATCTGCTCCCTGAGTCCTTAACTGAAACACCTTGTTGGCACTCAATAAAAAACAATAATAAATGATTAGAGATAACAGCTTCCATCCTGTTCATGAAGGAAGGGTGAACAAGGCTCCCTCTGGAGCTTCTCAGTGCTGCTGTTTAATCAACAGAAGGGTCACTGTAGAGGAATTCAGAGCTCTGCTTTGGAGTGAAGGGCAGCCATCTGGTAATGTAGAATAAGATGGTGTATTTTGGGTTTGCTGGTGTTAGAGCCCCTCTTTTGTTAGGCTCCAGCCAGGAGACTGCCAGACACTTTTCCAGAGCAGAACCCTCATTGGCTTGAAGAGAAGGAATGGCCATTGGCTTTTCTTTACTCTCGAACTGTGACTTCTTGTCTTCACTTTCAGAAAATATTTGCTCTCAGCCTTTTGATGTGAAATCCAAAACAGGGATGCCAAGAAAGAGCGGAGAAGGTCACAGATTCTGCTTGGGGTTCCTGTTACCATGGCAATGCATGAATTCCTGTTTTTATTTACCTGATGGATTACGTGCTCCAGGGAATTGAAGTACTCTGCATCATTCAGGGCGAATGAGGGAGCAGTTAGACACCATCAGAGCTAAACCAAAAGCTGGTCATGAAGCAAGTCCGTTCAAAAATGCCCTTTATTAAAACCAAAGAACATATGGGTGCCATACTTAGAAGGTTTATTCTGCTTGGTGTTTTCACTCTTGTAATTTCTTGCAGGGTTTTCATATCCCTCCTAAGCTTGCTTTTCCAACAGCTGCCTGCTAAAGGGTTTTAAGATAACTGTTTCACGTGTTAGCTACCTGCAGTGCAGGCAGTCATCTCTATTCTGTTCAAACTCAACTGGATGTGTTTATTCCCAGTAGACCAAAAATGCTGTTGGCTTCACCTTTTAGTCATAAACACTTGCCTGATAAGCAAATTCACCTTAAATTCTCATCCTCTGGTATAGGTGGGATAAACAGCTAGGGGTAATCCCATGAGAATGCTGTTCTTAAGAAAATGGCACATTTGAAGAAACAATTCAGATCAGATTAGTCCCAATTTTGTAGGAACTTAATGTTTATCTGCAGTCCTCCATGCCAATTTACGTGGTTCTGAATTGTGCATCTGCTTTTGTATTTGTGTTAATGTGAAGTTTCCTGGGGATCTTGTTTTTGTGGAGGGTATATTTTGAACTGTCATCATATCTTGAATCATTCTATGGAAATTAGCCTGCGTATTTTTTACACCTGTACAGCTTTATGAAGTTTCCCTTTGTCTGTCATGCTTGAATGAGTGACTCTTCCTTGGTTCTGTTGTACAGTCACAGCTGTACCGTGTTCCTCAGTGTAAGTGAGGGCTTTCAGGGTAGAAGATTTCGCAGTTGACCAGTTGAAGTGCTTCTCTGCTGGTGGTTTTCAAGCAAAGTAAAAGTTACCTGTGACTCTGAAAATTAAACCCTCCCAAACACTCACCTCACAACCCCAAAGGCAGTTCAGTTCCAGTTCTTCCTTACTCGGGCTTTTAGCACCTGCCTGCTCCCATAGTGACATCCCACGTGTTTTACTGTAACTTGTTTAAACAGCATCAACAATTCAGGCTAGTTCTGTGTGGAGGTAAAATACAGGTACAAGCTGGTCACTGCTTAGTGGTTTTTTTCCTACAAAATGGCACAAAGAGTAGAATTTGGCATCTTTTGTAAGCCATTGTAGGTTGGCAGGTGTTGTGTTCCAAAATGTAGCCTGTGGTTGAGATGGTCATAGCAGTTGTAAGAAGGAAGTGGGCAAGGAGTGGAGAAAGAAGACAGCTGAAAGCTACTGGAATGTGAAGCAGCTGGGTTGTGCCTTAGTCAGTGAAAAAGCAGAAACTGGAAACAATTGCTAAAGTTATTTTCAGTGCAAGCAATCGTTTTCCTTGAACCACAATGACTAAATATATCTCTTGGTGTGATTTTTATGTGATGGTAACTCACTGGCTCTTGCTAACCTCCTGGCAAGCAGCAAGAGGAGTGGAAGTTCTCTGTCAGTCAAGATCGTAAAACAAATATCCCTCATTTAGATCTCTTGATTCACTTGCATGGCTTTGCTTGCTGCAGTGTATTGCCCGAGTGGAAGAAACCTGGGTGTTTGTTTCTAGGGAAGGGAGTCAATCTGTAATTCCTTTTTCAGGTTTCCTTGGGGTTTTGTTCATGTTTTTGGAAGTTTTGAATTGCACTTGAGGGTTCAGCTGATTCTAGTAACTCTATTGTAGGTGCAGATAGACTCTGAACAAAGGTGTGGGTCTTCTTTAAAAAAGAAATACACATTAAAACTTTATTTATTCCAAAGTTGTACATCTGAGGGTAGAATTATCAAAATGAGTTTTGCTGTTGATTTACAAATCCTTTGGAAGGAGAGCATTCCATCCAGAATCTTGCAGTGTCTGAACTGCAGGTGAAGGAACACAAAGAGTTAACTTTCTATACTTTATTTTAAAGAAAGGAGAGAGGTGTTGTACCTTCCTTGGCAGAGGCATTTGATGGCTAATGAGGTTCAATTCAATCACTCAATCATTATGTGTATTATAGGGAGCTCTCAGTTGGGCCAGTGGGAGGTGATAGCTGGAATTGTTTGTTACCATAGCACTAAATTTGGAAGATTCTTGTACCCCAGCAAAGGTGAGATATTAAAGAACATCTTCTGTCTTTGTGCCAGGTAAAACACCAGAAACTATGTTGTATATTAAAAATAACAAATTACATGTCAGAACTACGGGTAAGGTGATTTAATAGCCTCCTTCCTCTCTCCCCCTGCTCACCACACCCATAATTTTGCATAGTTTGGATACATGTAGTAGATATAACTTGTTCAGTTTTCCAAAGCATATCATCACAGCATTTTTCTGCTGGAACTAGAGATTTGGGGTCTCCTGCTAGTTTGGGAAGCTCTTGTCCTCTGCTTAGCATGAAACAAATCCTTCTAGCCTGTATTCTGCCTGTAGAGACTTTCCTGTATCTGGAGGAAAATCCTGTGCATGGAGAGGGGTCCTTCAGCTTTTCAGATTTGTGACAGAATAGGCTTTTCTCTCTGAAAACAACTGAAAATTTATTGTGCTGTAAGTGCCTGAATACATGGCAAATTCTGCTTTGGTGTTGCATCTCTTCTTTTTCTTGATTAGCATGTAAGTGTAGGATTCAGCCAGGGTCACGGAAGCAGTATGGAAGGAGTATGGAAATCACATAGCTGTTGCAATTTGTCAGTCTTTTCTAAATAACCAAAGTTTGGCTTGCATGGGCTGCAGTTGAGAAATACTGTAGATCATACTGGGATGAGGGGATAGTAAGGGAGAACAGTGTGTCATTCTCAGGGCTTGAGTGGAAATCAGGAAGAGAGAGACCAGGTTGAAGGGAAACGAGATTTATTACCTTTGCAAGCTTAAATTTGCAGCTTCAGAACACCAGGGTGTATTAAAAGGTAGCCAGGGAGGGAATAAGGGCCATCACAAATGGAGATGTTGATGGAATGGCTGGAAAGACCAGAAAGGAATTGAAAGGATGCCCAACCCACTGGTGACGGCAGAGGAGGGAGCAGGGGGCTGAGTTGCGTGCGAGGAGAGCGGAGAGGAAAAGACAAGACGGGTGAGAAAGGGGGGGAATCGGGCAAGGAGGACGTTCCCGACGGCTTTCATGGGAGTCTGTTCCAAGGCAAAGAGACAGAAGATGAATTTCAGCAATCCGGAAAAGCTGCAGGAATCCTGCAGGTTGGGACGTGCTGCCAAAGGAATGTTCTGCAGTTGTGCTATTCACGTTACTGCAGCCTGACAAATTACAACTTTATTCCCTGACCCACAGCATCCACTCTTAAAAACACATTTCCAATCTCTTCTTGTGGTGTCTGACATTGGCACTGATAGAGCAAACAATTTCATCTGTGTAAGAGAGAAATGATGTCCTCACATGTTCTGTGAAGCAGCCTGGGAAAAACTGATGGATCACGTTATTGATGTGCTTTTATTTGGGTTGCATATTTCAGTGAAAGCTCTCCAGCTTTCAAACAGTCTCTTCATGTTAAATCTGTTTGCTGTTTTAGCTGCTGCCACAGCTCCCCTTCTCTGGAGTTTGTAAGGTAATGTTTCCTTGTTAGGAGTAGGGGAGAAGTGAATAGGAACAAGTATAACAAAAAGATGGTCTCTGTGACAGTGTTCACTTGCTGGTGTGGGAGGTACAATATTGACAGTATTTGGGAGGACCGGTTGTCCTACACTTGCTTTCTTTTGTATTATATTTAGGAAAGTATCTGAAAGATCTGAGAATTGTCAAGAGCTGTACTCTAAGTCATTTCGGGTTCATGTTCCTTTCATTTTTTAGTTCCCATTTTATACTACTCTGCGGGTCAAATGAGCATGGGTGTCACTGAAGAAGAGATTTCTTAATTATAGGACTGAGGCTTTTTCAATTAAGCAAATACATGTTTTGCATTATCTTCCTTTACCTGGGTGAGGGTATCTGCTGCTTTGGGTAGAGTTTTTCTGGTGCCATGAAAATATTGTGCATTTTGTGATGTAAGTTAACATCTTGGCATGGCCATCAGTGCCTCTGAGGAAATCCTAATCCATTATTCTGCCCAGGGAGAAAGGTTAAAGCTTGCCTGCACTCTCATGCTCTCATTCTTTCTCTCTGAAGGCTTCATGGGGGGATGCCCTTTGTTGAGTACTTAACATATTCACTGAACCAGTCCCATTTATATTCTAAACAAGATCTTTAATTTCGTCCCCGACGTGTAAAAAATCATGGGTTTTGAAATAAAATACATGAGAATTTTCTTTTTCAGGCTTCTGGAAAGAAAGGAAAAAAGCAATGGAGATTAAAATCAAAGAATAGTTGCTCACAGCTGGTAAGGTTGGAGTAAGCAGATACTGCAGCTTGGTTGGTTGATTAAACCTTGATAGAATTTTACCAGGAGACTGAATATATAGTTCTGTATCTGTTTAGCTGTAGCTTGCAGGCTGCCTTTAATACTGAAAATGGGAACCAAAGGAGTGTGTTCCCAATGTACAGCACACATCGTTGGATGGGATTGTTTGGGTTCTGTCCACCAGTCTGTCCTGTCTGTACTGCCCAAGAGGTGGTAAAGTAGCCTCAGGAATTAATGCCATATTTAGAAAGTTTCCTTTACGAACCAAGCATCACATAATAAAGGGCACCCAGGGAGATCCATATTGTAGTTCTGGCTGTGTAGTACATTCCAATCAATTCTAGAGAGCAGAGCTCAGTGAATCCATCTGACAGTGGGTTCAGTTAGCAGGACAATACTGTTTAAACACAGTTTTTCTGAGGTGTTTTGTTATCCTTTCTGTTGTGCTCTAACTATATTAACTTTATCAATTTGAGCATTTTGTCTCTTTTTTTTCCTTTTTAATGCTTAATGGTCTTGCATTGCATAATTGAGAGTGCTGCAGCTTTCCTATACAAGAAAATGAAATACTCCTCTTTGGATATACTTTTTCCATCTTAATTTTTTTAATTCTGTGTTTTCTGCTTTTCCTATTAGAAGAAGCTTTAAACTGAGTTATATACAAGAATAATACATTCGAGGAACTAGGGAGTTCTGCCAAAAGGTTTAGTTAGAACTCATTGTGAATTTACAGGGATTTACAGAAAATGTAGAGCATTGGTTTATGCAGGAGGTGTTTTGTCTGTATAAATATCCTTGAAAGGTCACATGAAATCAGATGTTAAGGCTGATGCCAAATTTTGGTGGAGCATGGTGAGAGCAGTGCAGTGGTTGAGTTTAACATTTACAGCTTGGAATTGCTTCTCTAGGACTGCTGTGTGGGAAAATTTTGCAGTACCCAAAACCGGTGTGCATCTGAAAGTCACATGACCTAAAAAACCCCATAATCTTGTATCTTTATGAGCAATACCTAGAATGTAACTGACAGAAACTGAGGTGGGGAGTTTCTCTGTTTTCAGCTTAGTTTTTCTGGTGTTTCTGTGAGTGGCTGTTTGCTCTTTGTCACTGGAAACAGTGGCGCTTCTGTCCCCTACCCTGTCCCTCTGGGATGTTGTCTTTCAGGAGGGACACTTGGGAACATTGTAAAACCTGATAGAATGATGGAGTGAATTTAAGGAATGATATTCCGTGACCTGGCACTCTGAACTCCGGTCAATTTTGTGATACTCAGGTGTACAATATCCCTTTAAAGAAGAACCGCTGAGTCTTCATGCATAACTTGGCACATCTCTCAGAGATAAGTTCGCTCCTTGTCTGCACCTCTCTTCCTTAATCTGTAACATCCTTACATAAAGCAGTTGTGATAGCTCATCCATCCTGTTCCAACTCGTGGGCCTACTGGCCAGTTGCTGTCAAACTTCACAAGGGAATGGATATTCAAATTTATTTAATTTTCTGCATGTTTTCTGAAGAAGGCTGAGGAAATCAAAGAGGCTGCAAATAGGGCCTTCATTGTGGCAAAACGGAGAGCATAGCTGTCCCATGTTTGTAGCTGGCAAACATGACTGTGAACAGCCTGGAATAGGGAAGGCTAAGAAAAAGCAAAATCTTTTGGAAAAAAGGAATTATGTGTCTCTCCTGGAGACAGTTCAGAGGAGCCAGTCAGGGGCAGTGAAGGGTGGGTTGTTGATAAAAGCCTGGTAAAAACTGCAGGGCAAAGAAACACTTCAAAACCCTGCCAAGAGAGACTTTGGTTCTCATTACTGCCCGTGCCTATTTCCAGGTAGTCTTTGAACAAAGATGCTTTTGTTCCTGTCTGTCTTGGGTGAAAGCACTTGTATAAATTCCCTAAATATGCATTGGCATTTCTTACTCTTAGATTTTTATCCTGAAATACAACCTGGTTCATTAAACCTCAAATCTTTCACTGTAACACTCAGTAGGGCTCCCTGGAGACTTCAGGTGCACCGCAAGTGTTACCCAGGAGAACCTCCCTGAGCTTCCTTGGCTGTCAGCCTGGCCAGTGCCAAGCTCCAAGGGATCCAAACCTTCCTCTGACCAGACGTTGGTGTAACCCACGTCCTTGCCTGGGATTGTTGGGATCCTTGTGGATTTTTACTGTGTTCGTAAGGAAAAATTACTTTCCTGGCAGTTGGCCACAATTACCTGTGTTCAGAATACACCTGAATGTGTATTTACACTTTTTTGTTCTGGCTGAAGTTAACGTGATAGAGAAGGGCAAACTAGGGAGACATCTGAGAGATTATTTCCATCAACTGGGCAGAGGAATTTATCTATAAATCCTGAGAGTCTTTTGGCAACAAGGCGTGTAACAGTGTTAGTAACAATAAAAAGGATGTTGGAAGGTTGTTGATTTCTTATGTCAGTTTAGGTACTTCTCAAGTTCTGTAAGTAGTTAGAACTGGTATAAATAATAGTACCTAAGGTTAGAGCCATTGGTCACCCAGTGTGTAGGAGCTCCACTGGGAATGTCACTGAAGAATTCCCCCACCACCTGTGGACATAACTGGTTCTGAAATCATTCCCAGTGCACATGAGCTGTGCACGGCTGTGGATCGAGGTCCTGATCCAGGTCTGGCATCCAAAGTGTGTAATGACTGCAAAACACCCTTCTCAGCCGTGCTACCAGGCCAGTGCTGTGACTTGTCCTGTGAGAACGTTCAGATTTTTCACTGAAAGAGTGGTCAGGCCTTGGAATGAGTTGCCCAGAGAGGTGCTGTCTCTTGAAGTGTTCAAGAAGTGTCTGGATGTGGCTCTTGGGGATGTGGTTTAGGGATGATTATGGTGGGTTGCCAGTTGGACCACATGATCTTGAAGGTCTCTTCCAGCTTTGATGATTCTGTGAGCTAACAGACTATGCGTTTTCTCTCTGTTATTTTAATTTGTTTTTATCATTTAATTCTTCTCAGATGAGATAATTCACATCTAAAAGCTTTGGCAACACAGTATACTAAGTTTCAAATATTATCATAATGGAAAAAAGTCATGCTAGAAATATTAGTACTCAGTTGTATACATTTAATGAAATTGTTATTCAAAGCTTTTATATCCAAAACAGTAACACTGGTTTGTGTTGGTGCTGCACACTCTGATCTTAACCTTTGGGATGATAACAAAGCACAAAAACTGGCTCCTCCTGCAATCCTGTGCCCTTGAAGGAGTCATTTAGTTAAATTCCTTAATATTTTTGCAGCTGTGGTTGTGGTTTATTAACTGATGCTGCCTTGAAGAACAGCCTGTGTCTGTAGCCAAGTTTTCATTACTCATCTGTCAATACTTGCAGAGTAAAACAAATGGGTCTGAGTGGAGGTTTCTGCTCTTCAGTGTAAATGGTTTCCTTCCTTCCATCCCTGCTATTTTACCCAAGGAGAGGGTAGAGAATAGTTTTGATGCAGTGCATAGTTGTACTGTATTGGATAGGAAGGACTGTCCCACTTTGTCATGATTATTTTAAGCTATGATGTTTAGAATTTATGAAATGAACTAGAGGGAATTAAAAGCATCTCTTTTTCCCCAAATATTCTCGCTTGTGCAGCTGTGAAATGCCTTTTATCCTGATTCATACCAGCTGAAGAATCTCCTGAATTTCTCTTTTGCAGTTGGTAAAATATGGTTTTTGTCCAGTTCAATAATTTGCTTGTCAGGGGAAATTCAGGTGGGTTTGGTTTGGTTTTGGTTTTATTTTAACATAGTCCTCCAAACCGAAAATGAGATAACCCAAAACTATAACACTGCTGGGTTTACTGATGCAGACTACAAGTTTTGCACTAATTGCCTTGGTCTGTGAGTGAAATGCAGGAGGCAGCTTATCTGCCTGGATTTTTGTGGGGGTTTTTGCATGATAATTGCAGATGAAGAGAACATCTTATTTTGAAGGCCCTCCAGAGCAGGAATGTCAGCTCTGGGAGGTGATGGACATGAATTCTGTGCTGGTGCACGGGATGGGCGAGTGAATGGAAGGAACTGGAGGAGCTGGTGTCATGACTGAGCAGTGGATAGAAAACGCTTTGCTGTCACAGGTCAGAGCTGGAGCTAGAGGATGAGCTATAATAAGTAGGGGTGAAGCACTTGCAGAATGCAGGGGTCTGACTCACTTGACCATGTGCTTCTCTTGAGTTTCACGCTTGGCTGTGACAAATATCGAATGGAATAGCAGCCAGGCTAGTGAGCAAGTGTGCTGAGGAGACAGAGGTCCGTGCTGACCTCTCCATGTGCGTGTGGATATGGGGGAAATACTGGAGTCCTTGCCCCCTTTCCCTATTCTGCAGTTTAGTTTTACTTCTACTTCAGAAAATCAGGGTGGTGTAAAACCTCACACAGCAGTTCCCTGGGCATGAAGATGTAAAGAACCAAGGCCCAGCCCAGTAAAGGTGACTCATAACTTGAAGCCTTGCTTTGTGCCTCTGTACCTACCTTGGCACATGTTGTGTTGGCTGGTAAATTAGGGCCAGTTTCCTTAGCACATGGAGCTGCCATCGGCTGTATTTCAAAGTCTGTCCAGTGTGAGACTGCTTTGAGAGTGGAAGGAACCAGAACCTCTGCCAGACTGAGCTCCTGACTAGCTGCAAGCGTGAGGACGTATTTTGGAGATAAAAACTGATTAGTGATTAATTCCCCCAGAATGAATAATCTCAGCCTTAAAAGATGAGTTGCAGATGGTTTTGGATGAGAGGGAGAGATAGATCAGGTTTAAAATGTCATTCTTTCAGTAACCTGAATCTCCTGACCTTACGTGACACTGCCGAGATGATTTCAGCCGAGTAAGACTGGGAGGAGAGACTGGCCAGTGCTTCCTGCCTTGGTCTGACCCCAAGCCCCAGTGTTATATTTACCTGGCAGTTTGAGAGGTCTTTCACTCCACAAGGTCAAGGAAAGCTTCCAAAATGCAGGGAACAGCCATTTGTAACTCCCCAAGTGAGGATTAGTATCTGACACGACTTTCTGACCTGTTTTCAGATTGGTTACGCCTCTACTGATCTTTCACCTTTGACAAGGTAGCAGTTCATGTGTGTTTGTCTTGTCTTTGACTGGAAAGCTTGCAGAAAACAAAACTGAAACCTGAAACCAGGTTAAGGACTATTATGAACAAACTATGTCAATAAAGGCCATCATTTTGTGTAGCTGTGCAGCTTTTCAAATTACTCCAGCAAGACTCTCCTTACAAATGCTTTTGTATTTTGTCTGTTGACTCATCCATCTCAACACTCACAGTAACATTTCAGTACTGTCTGGTAAAGCCTGTGATTGAAACAAGGCTGTTCTTGGGCTGGTTCATCAACAGATGCAATTAATACTATGATGTTTGTTTTGACACCCTGGCTCACTGGCAGCATTGTAAGCAGCATTGCTATGCGAGGAGATGGCTGTGGTTGAGGACTCAGTGTACAGGCAGATCACTCAATATTTGTATTCAGCTTAAAGTCAACACTGAAAGAGTTTCAGACCTCTCCTAAGCTGGCAAACAGGCTCACTGGTGCTACCAGCGATGTTAACAAAAGGGCAAATCATAATCTGCAGCACTTCTAATTTATTTACAGGGTTATAAAATGCTGGGTTTTCATTCTGTTAGAGAGCACCAGAAGAATAAAAGGAAAGCTCAGAGGGATTTTCTTCTTGTGCAAGTCTCGGAAGGTGGTGAAGGAAATACGATTTGGACTCAGATATTTATTCTTTTAGTAGAACAATGTCAGTCCCAGACCAGTGCTTCTCAGATGTGTTTTACCCTGGGAACTTGTATAAAACGTCTTCCTTTTCAGCTATTTCATTTTTAGCTGTATAGAGGGTGTAACCATTGTTTAAGGGAGTGTCGGTGGCATGGAGCCAGTTGATATCCAATTCAATATCATGACTTGTTTTAAAGAGAGTATGATTTTCTGTACTCAGATATATTGATGACTATTTTTCAGGGTGGGAAGTACCTGCTGACTGCAGCAGTTGCTAGAGCAGCTGTTCATTATGAGTAAGCTGTAGAAAAATTCTTGTGAAAGCCTTAATATCACTAGGAAGCTGCACGAGCTTAAATGATCAGTACCAAAGTCTAGTTAAGCTGTACGAAGAGCTGCTTTCATATTTTCACTTGCTTGGAATTTTATATTGGGGAAAAAAAATCCAGTTCTTAGGGTATCAAAGTCTGTAGGATAGTTTACAGATAGGTATTTAACTTCAGGCTAGTTAATATTTGTAAAGGCTTGTCTGGACACTCCCCAGACTCTTGCTCCAGGGTACAAATTTAATTGATTTATTCCATGTTGAGTTAGTGTAGCAGTTCCTGTTTCTGTATGTAGGCATCTCCGCTGGCTCCATGGCTTTGAGCATTCCCTATAGCATCCCTGTGACTTAGACTGGGTTTCTACCAGAACCCCTGTTGGGCAGGGGACACATTGGAAATGCAGTCAACTCCCCATCCTGAGCTTCCTAATGAGGAAGTTGGGATTTTTTTTGTTATAGTCTGTCTCTGGTTTTAATCACAAAGCTGACTTCTGATGAGGTTATATATAGATTTCCATCGCTTTCCACCAAAAAATTTGTTTTGAATTCATGAACATTCTAGTGAATTACTGTAGTTGACATTTTCTGGAAAAATAAATTATTATTTTGGTCCAAATCCCTCTGATCACATTGCCAGCTGTGAGCAGCAGGCTCCAGTGGGCTCATCCAGGGCATGGGAGGCTGTAGCAGCACTGCTGACCTTTGGCTCACGAAATAAACAGTGCTCCAGATGTGAACCTGTCTGGAAGCTGACCATGCAGAGATAAGCTGCTGATGGGGAAAACACTCTCACCTATAGCTACTGTATTATACAAGTGAAGCCAGTGTCATAGCTCAGCTTCTGAGATACTTCCAACCCCAGTTCAGTCACTTCCTCGTTCTCCATTTCAGCTCTGAGTTTGAATTGCTTTTTCATTTTGTATTGTCCCTTGTTGTCTTTGATACCAGGATACGATTTCTTCTCTGTCAGCTGTCGCTGCCCTTTGTTTCTCTTACTTTGCAGTTATTTTGGGTGTGAACACTCGTGGTGCATCCTCTGTGTCATGAGGTTTTGACTCTGCAGGGTTGTCCTGGAGATGTATAGGGGTGTAGTGGTACATATGTCACAGCAAAAGAACATCTTTCCACATCTTGCCCAAGCAGTAGAGCTCCTCTTGCTGCTGACTGTGGTTCTGGGGTGATGGCAATGGGAAATGTGGGATGTTGTGGCTTACTTTGAGATCAAGATTTCATTTCCCTTAGGCAATAATTTCACGAATCAAAAAGGAGAATGTGTAATTCTTAGTGTTCACCTAGAGCTTTACATTTTTAGAGCATTGTGCAAACATTTCTCCTGTACTTCTGACTTCATGATGGGTGGTGCTGTCTGTAGTGAGGTAAGAACAGTGAGTACAACTTCTGCCCTTCTTTCATTTACTGGTGCGGTTTCACTTGGTGCTGTGGTCGGATGATCTCTACTTCTCCATAAGCTTCTGTGGGTTTTACAGTCATTGCTGGAGCTGTGTACCCTGTGGGTGGGTTGTTCATGCTTTTAGGGATCTCGTTAAGTAGTGAGAGTGGCAGAGCAGTGCTGTGTAGTGGAGGCATCTCTCCTGTGTGGTGGTGACCTCTGTGTGTGGGAAGATCCAGGTAATGTGTGCAGAGATCATGCCACCTAGAGGAACGGAGCTGGCAAGGCTGCTGCCATGGTTTGCTGCCAAAATTTTGGTGGTTGTGCCAGTGACTGTGTGGAGGCCTTCTTCAAGCAGTGCCCTTTGTGGCCTTGCCTCGTGGTCCTTCATGAAGTCAGGTGTGAGAAGGTCCATTCACAGGCAGTTCTCCATCAACTCATCTCAACAAACAGCTCTCAGCTTTTTACATAAAACTGCTGTTCATGATTTGGCTTCCTAAATGTTGATCCTAATCTTTCCCAGCAGCTCGAGAACCTGAAATTAAGTTGTGGATCTCACCTCATGTTCTCCGGGAATGAGGGTGAGGAATCTAGTACAAGGTGTGATTTGATGGGATAACATTCTCCAAGCTCTGTGCTTTTTTTGGCTTGGATGTTGCAATTTCTTTTGTAGGAGACTGTTAAATTTCCCTGAAGATTATCCTAATTTCCAGAGTCTCAAAGTCTGAATTGTAATTAAGCACTTAATTTGATGAGGGTTTTTAGATGTCTTGCTAGTCTACTGGCAGCTTGGGGAAATACTTCCATCTTCCTCCCAGCTTCCCTTGCGTAGGTTCAAGCTCAGAAAGCTGGGATATATTTAGACCTGGCAGAACTGCCAGACAAGCCTCAGAAAATTGTTCCACATTTCTTCTTTCTGGATAGGTTAAAGCCAAATTCGAAAGAAGTCCAGCTTTTTTGAAGAAGTTGAAGTTGTGGTGATGACAATTTATCATTAACAAATGGGCAGTGGGGAATTTTAATGATACATTTTATTGCTTGCAGTTGCATTGAGTTCCCTTATTGCCACAAATGACAGTAATCAGGACATCCAACAGGGAAGCAATTACTTTATTTCTTGATCATCCAGACAGTCAGCAAGTTGTGTTATGAGATAAGCAGATAGTTTGACCAGAGGGCATCACCTCTTTGGGAATGAAATTTCTTTTTGACCCACATTAGTCTAGTATGTGGTGCAGTAAGGTCAAAACCAGTGACTTGGGCTCATAGGATTTAATACAAAAATAACAATGACTGAATAGAGGTTTTTTTCTTTTGTGCTGTTTGAGGTTAAGGCTTCTAGTTGCCTCTGATTGAGTTTGTATCTCCTGCTAAAGTTTCTCTCTGCTGTTTAAGTAAAACATCTTTTCTCCCCCCTTTTTCCTGTGCTTCAACTTTTCTTCTTAAAACCTTTGGAACAATCTTTAAGACTTTATTGTGCTGCGCCTTTGAATTGACCCCTGTGTATTTTCATCGAGACGTTAGGATGGCCTTCACATTTCCTTCTATTCTCAGTTTAAATTTTCCTGTTACGAGAATACTGGAAAAAAAAATTGCAGTTAGTCATATGTTAAAACAACCAGACTAAAGCCAGCAGGAAGAAGATTCACTCAGTATCAGTGTATGAGGCCATGTCCCTGCCCACGGCAGTGGGCTGGAGTGAGGTGATCTTTAAGGTCCCTTCCAGCCCAGAGCATTCCGTGGTTCTGTGCCATGTTGGCTGTGGATGGATCTCTTGCGTGTATTGACCACTGGTGCATTTAACAGCCCCATTCTGTGTCTCTCTCTTAACACGTCCCCCTTTTTGCTGATAACTTTCTGGCCTCCAGGCTACTGACAGCTGTTGTCCACTTGCTGCTAATTAAGAAAGCAGCATGAGCGATGGGAATGTGGATTGGAGAGATTGAACCCCCCTCTCACAGCAAAGCATTTCAACCTGATTAAAGAGAGTCTGGCTGACGACCGAGCAGCCTCTTTTCTCCTGCTGTCTGCAGCAGCCTGGCTGCTATCAGAACTCCCAGGTCAGGTGCTCTCTGTGTCTCCCTGTTTTTTAGATCCCGTAACAATGAGCAGATTTGCCATTCAAAAGATGGGCACGTGTGAAATCTCAGCCACTCTAAAGCCACGTCTTTAGCATGCAAAGCGTTGTGTACATCTGTGCTCTTATTCTGAAATTCTAATGTAGGTCGTATTTTTTAAATGAAATGACACATACTATGCTGAAAAATTAGAACTAGCTATAAGAATCACGATCATTATGCATTAACACCGTTCAAGTGGATGGACCAGTGATTTCAAAGATTTTCCTTCTTTGTTTAAGGGTTTTTCCTTGTTTGCTTTGTTTCCTTGTTTTGGTTTTCCTTGTTTTGCATCAGCTCCCAGTGGGTGACCTTTTGTGTGATATGGTAATGCTGTGATTTTTATGATCCAGCAAGAGAATTGGCTTGAACTCTGAAATTCCCTTTCTGGCCTGTGCTTCTGTGGAGGTGAAATGATTGACTGAGGTTAATATAATACAAGATTGTTGTGTTAATACACAACCAGAAGGTGTGAATTCAAGTAAAAGTGGTGGTAATTTGGCAGAAGAAGCCTCCTGCTATAACACTGATGCTCTGTGGAGCTGTTTACCCCCAGGAATATTACGACTCTGTATTTCAGATTAGACCTCCAAAATTCAATCTGAACTGTTATCTGCAATAAGTGTGCTCTGTATAGCCCTCAGCATGCTTTCAAATGTATGTCATTTGCTCTTATTTCCGGAATATAATTTCTCTTCTTCATTGTGATTTTTCTCAGTTTTGGCTGTTACCTTTTACCCTAGGGTTGAGGGGGTTTTGATGGTTTCTTGGAGCTCCATTTTAAAAGCACTGTGCATACACAGCATAAAATGTTTATTTAAATAAATAATGAAATCTCTGCCAGACGTGGCTCCTTAGGTGTGTGAAAATCCTTTAATAAACCATGTCTACCACAGTGTAATTGAACTGTAGGAACATGTCTAGGGAAAGGAGGATGTACGTTTGATTGTACTTATTGGTGTTCACCTTGTTATGCCCGTGATCATTTTCTGAAAGGAGCCTTGGAGCATCTGACTGCAGCTTCTGTAATAAAGAAGTGCCTTATATTTGTTTGAAGTTGAACAAGAGCTGCTTTACCAGTGTAATCCTGTATTCACTGAACACAATATTAAAATGGTAGGAAATGCAAAATCTGGTGTGCTCCTAACGAGCTGAACTAGGCAGTCTCTTTGGGACATGGGTGATCCAGGGTGTGAAAGTGCCATAATCTCCTTGGGCAGCTTTTTGTTTTCACACGAAAAGAGCAGATGCTGACACGGTGCAAAGAGAAGAGAAATCCTATCACTAGGATTGGCCCCGAGTCCCCAAGCTGTAGTCTGTAAATACAGTGATTTATGGGTATTATAGATGAAAACAGTGTTTCTTTTTTTTCCTCCAAGCAAAATATTATTTCCAAATAGATCATCCCATTATTGGAATCTGGTTTGGCTAGTAATTTTATAAAACAAACCTAGTAGACTTAATGTTAGAAAATTAATGGGTTGATTTCTCTACTACTGAGAATTTATGGAGACTCCAAATCCCTGTCTGTCTTGCTGTGGGAGGTAATTAAGAATATGAGGGAGCGGTTTTTTGGTTTGAAGTGTTGAAAGTGACTGTTTAGCATTCATACTGTTATGTCTGGAGAGCTTGTTAGGGATGGTGAGGTTGGTTATGCTGGACCGTTTGCTCTGAGGGTTGGTCATTTCTTTCACAGTAACCTGCTTATTGCTTGGACAGCTTTGCCAAACTGTTTACTGTGTGCTGCCTGTTTCAAGCCCATTATAGGAATATTATGTGGCTTCGGGATCATGGTTAATCTGTCCTTCAAAGCCACTCACAGTGACACCAGGAGTTGAACTGCCATCACCCAGGTGGGTGATCTGCCAATACTGACGTGGTTTTGTGGCTGTTCTGCAATAGCTTTTCACCTGACTGACGGTGTCACCTGCTCTGAATCCCCACCTCACCAATTTGTGCCGTGAATTTCTGCCTTGTAAAATGAAAAACCATCACACGGTCGTTTTGGAGGCGCAGAGATAGCAGTTTTGACATTAAGGGGGCAAAAGAAGCATTCTGCAAATCCCAGTGTGAAAACCAGCTGCCTGTTTGGTGCTAGGTCAGGCTTTGTTTAGACTATTGTTTAAATGTAAGCCTAGAGATTTGCTGCTAGGCCTGGAGCTGACTTTCCCTCCGCTGGCTTCCTGAATGACAAAGTATTTCAGTGGACCTGGCACTTTGTTGGGTTGTTTTGCAAATGCAGTCCCAATTCTTCACAGGAGAGGACAAAACAGGAATTTCTGCTTTGCAATGGAAAATGTTGGGGTTATGTTGTCCTGATTCCTTATAGGAACAGGAATGTCCTTTAAATAAAAAATGGCAATTGCTACAAGAAAAATACCTTCCTTTGAGGTTTATCTACTTCTGTTCAACAAAGCTAGATTTTGTCTCTGAGAAACAACTTCCGCTGTATATGAGAACTATCTCTAAATATTGCCCTTTTGCCTTACAGTTAGCTAAACACTTTTGCAAGTGGACAGTCATATTCCAGAGTAAAACTCTGTAGAGGTTTAATTGGGAATGTGTGTGTGTTTCCAACTTTCAGCTTCATTTGAATTAATTTTCCTGGATGGTAAAGTCATCTCATTATAAAGTCTGAGCTAGAGGGTTCTCATGGCTTTGAATGTTGCCTGTTTTATCGTGATAAATTCTGGTGTCTTATAGTTTCAAGTGATTTCCCCAAAAGTAGATTTGTACAATTGCCAGAAAACCAGCTCAGCTCTTCACCTGCTCTGTTCTCTGCCAACAAATAGCAAATTAACTTGACTGTACTTGAAGAAGTATTTTCTGTATATTTTTTAATTCTCTTTTGTAAGTGATTGGAATCCCTGTTGAAAGTGTCTTCTGTGAGGACAGTATCTTTCAAAGTTCCCACATGGGTGGGTCCAGTTTCGTAATTATCATTGTGACTGTGTTGGGTTTTTGTCAAATAGCAGCAGTCAAGCTGTTAGGGGTGTTTTCCACCTATGACTTGTGTGTCCTATCAGGTTAGATATGGAAGAGGTACTGATTAAAGTCATATGGCCCTTAGGAGCCTTTTGCAGAGGGTCTCAGGAGTTTCAGCACATATTAATGATGCAGCCTTTCTCAAATCAAATGCCTTTTCCAGGATTTGAGACATCTTCCAGTTCTGTACTCTTCGCAGTAGATACGTAACTGGCTCTCAGGTTAATGAGGAATGAGAGCATTCAGACTTCTGACTGCAGAGCTGCCAAAAAAGAAGCAGGAGAGCTCTCTTCCATGTGTCATTCTTCTACAGAAATCAGCAGTTTAGAAGTAGATGTAGCTGAGAGTTTATTTGCTGAACTTCAGAGTTCATGAGTACACAGAGGAGAAAAAAGGCAAAATTTGTGTGTTTGTTTGGGGAGGGAGACAAAGTGAGTTTGCTGTGTAAATTTGTAAACAGGCTAGAAAGGAAAGGGACGTTTCTTGAAAACATGTGCTAAAATAAATGAAGTCCAAGCTCAGATTGCAAATCTCTTTGTGAAGTCGTGCAGGGCGTCATGGGAGAGTGGTCCTTGTGTGGAGCGGATGTTTGTGGAGGTGCTGCAGTCAATGGCTGCAGTGTTTGACTCCCCTCAGCCCCTTCCCACAACACACGGTTGTTTCTGCTGAGCAACACCACATCCCCTTTTCTTCCTCCTTTTTTTTTTTTCTCCTGCCCCCCACAAGGAGTTTTCAGATTAGAGAAAATAAAGGTCTGTGGGACTACCAGTCTGACCCCTGTTTTTGTTATTGCAATGTCTTAGACATGTAATCTCTTAGGCGTAAGTATTTTCTGGCTCCTGTGATATTAGATAGCAATTAAAAAGTGATGCTTTTTAACTGTGCTGAGACAGAGCTTAGTACTAGATGCTTCTTATACTGCAAAATGATATTCATAAACATGGATCATATGCACAAAGTCAGTTCTGTGCTTGCAGCATTATAGATGGTTGTTTATTAATTGAGAGATGGTTTATAGTGTTTCTTGTTGCTTTACTGCCGTGTAATTTTTTTTTACTTGTTGGCTGGATCCAGGTGAAGACTCAAAATCCAGTTGGGGTGAAGCCTGTGCAGGTGGGTTGTGCCTTAGCAGTTGATAATACTGAGCCCAGAAGCTCTGGGAGGTGTTTACCCTTCTAGCAACAGCACCAAGGTATTTTTATGAACATCTCTTGCTGTTTTTCTGAACCCAACTGCTGTGACATACTCAATGCACTGCAGAAATCGGGGTTATTGCATGTTTTTTGCAGTGAAGGAGCATAAAGTTAATGACAGTGAAGCTTTGACAAGGCACCAGGCTCAGCCTGACCTGAGGGCCGAGCCGTCCGGAGGCGATGGAGCGGAGCCTGGCCTGACCCCGCACCACATGGCTCGAGGCCTCGTGGAGCTGAAGTTTCCTGTTACAAGCCGGCTGCTGTTTTCCATACAGACCTCCTAAGCTCCAAAGTATTGCTCAGTGGACCACAGACTGAGATTAGTATTGATTCACCTTTCAGGGCTGGTGGCAGGGTGGCCACACAGTCGCGCGTTGTGTTGCAGAGACTTAAATAGCTTTGGCAGTTGTGGGTTTGCTGTTTTGTCGAAACCAAATTAAATAGAAATACTGTACAGAATTATTTCTTATTTATAGAATCCTAAGGTCTCTTTACCACAGAATCTGGGCAGTGGCTTTTAAAACATGCTTTTCTTCTTGGAGTGTATCATGGTCTTTGAACGCATTTGTGTGTCTTCCTGGCAGATATGGCTGGCTTGTGGGCAAGATCTCACTTTTGAAACCTGATACCATGCTCTGAATGGGATGGGATATGATCAGGGAATGAGCTGTTGATAAAAACATCACTCAAGTAGCTATTAATTCACCAAGATTTATTCAGCGATAAAAGAATAGTTTCAGCAAGATTGTAAAGAGATGCTGAGATAAGGCTCAACTTTGGTTTTGGTAAAATCCAGCCTCAGCTTAGTTCCCTTTAGCTGTTGAGTTGTATATTTGAGTTGAAGGTGTTTCTTCTTGAAATTCAGGCCAGCTTCCTGTATGAGCAACCTGGAAGTTCATCGAAAAATTGGAACTGATTCTTAGTAGGGCCCACTTTTGGTAATTTCCATTAAAGGTAACAGTAACTGTTAAATACAGATAGCCAGGGTGACACGAAAAATAATGCTGCGTGCCAGCAGAGAATGAAGTGTCAAATCAGGCTTTAAGCCCCTTGTTAAGTAGGTTTTGAAACTTGTCACTACATTAGGCTGAGTAATATTCTAAAGTAGCTAGGGAATAGCTGCTTTTTCTTCAGCATTAGATTAACAAGTAAAATTCTAGTGACTGTTTCCATGCTACTGAAACTTCAAGTCTTCAGTAGGCTCAGTTGAGTTAGAGATGGGATTAATTCCTTCTGACTCCCTTCATGTTGCTGCTGACGGTTGTACAGATCTGATGGGGTTTGCTGCTGTAGAAGTTGAGTCTTCTGTATCCTTTAAAGTAAGGATTTGCCAGAAAGAGTGAGGAGAACTGCAGGGATTAGTGTAGTGTGCCTTTGCCTTGAAACCTGTTGTCCGTAGGAGTGATGTAACCAGGTGATTTTAATTCAGGCATGAGGAGATGGGATAAAATAGAAAGTTGTCACAAATAATTGTTTACTACTAAAGTAACTTTTAATGTTTATGTGCAGCAGAGTGAAAGACAGACATCCCACTTAGACTCCCTAAGGTACCTCATGTTTCCTGCCGTGATGGTGTAGGGATGTGCTAATCCTACAGCTGAGGAAGGGAAGAGGGAGCTCCCTCCTGGGCTGTTCAGTTCAATTAACATCTCGGTTTCCCCTTGCTGGAGGCACTGATGTTTCAAATTGTGCTTGTAGAAGACTAATATTTCCTCCTGCCTGTAGGCAGGCAATAAAGCTGGTGGTTTGGTTGCAGATCCTATCAGGTATAGAACAGAGTATGGAATTGAGGATATGGCCTGCAGCTTCTTAACCCTTTACGGAGCAGCACAACAATGATGGCAGAGCAGCTTCTGACCTGATTACATCAGAAATTTCACACCTGCAGTGCCGCTGTATCGCTTTGCACACACACTTGTCTGTGTGTGTGGAGATAGAGAGCTGGTCCTTTGGGGCTACAGGAGAGCAGTACTTCAAAGTTGAGGGATTTGCATAGCCCTCCTGTGATGCCTTGTTTTATTGAGTAAGCAATATTAGGGAAGTTTACACTGGTATTGCAGTGCCTCTAGGAGATAGTGCTGGCCTGGTTCCTGAAATTCATTTTTCTCTCTCTTGCAGAGATGTGAGCCCCCAGCATGGTGCACTGGAGTTGTGCAGACATGTTTAATCTTACTGAACTGAATATCTGCTTTTCAGCATCTGAGCCCTGAGGATAGCGTGCTAGTCAGAACAGTGAGAAATGAGGCTCCCGCGCAGAGCAGTTAGCTCATCTCGGAACATGCATGGAAAAGAGCTTACATCACACTCTCACCTGGACTGCTGCCCTCGATCTATGGCACTTGCTAAAGAAGGAAGTAAAACTGAGCATGTTTAAGCAAATGCTTTCCATGTTTTCATCTTATTTCTTGTGCTCAGCTCAGATGAGTGTGGGCGGTGGCTTTTGGGCAGGGTATAAGGTTCCTCCCAAGCCTACTAGAAAAGAGGGTTTAGCTTTGCCATTCAGACTGAATGTGCAAAGAGTCTGTAATCAGAGGTCAAAAATAAAGATGACTATAATTAGTAATGTCCAAAGCAACTGGAAATTGTGTCAGGCAGATCTGAGCCAGCTCCTCTTTTTATTTTTTTCCATTGCCTAATGAATGAGAGCGGAGGTTACTCTCCAAGGATGAAAGAGGGCTGAGTTTTTCCCATTCAGAGCTGGTGCTGTGGGGCAGACAAAAAGCCAAGGCTCCATTTACAACCTTGTTGGTCAGCTGTTGAACCAATAGCCAGGTTGTGAGCAATTAGGCTTTTCCCTAAAGCATCTGAAATAATGCCTTTCAGCTTGGTGTCCTGCCCGAGTGCCTGTGACGACATCCTGTCACCTTGGAGATGGATAAACAGCTTCAACAACATAGGGTTATAATCTTTCAGGTCTGAGTTTCAAAGCTGACGGCCGTACGACTGAAACCCAAGCCTAGCAAAGGCTTTTCAGCGTGGAAAGAGCCTAAATGTGCCTGGGAAGATGAGAGGAGGGGAGAAGGAGTTCAAGCGGAGCTCAGTGACGAGGCTTTTTGCTTGGCCATGGCAGTAGTGTCAATGAAAAGGGTGAGCTTTGGCTCACAGGCTCCCCGCAGCCTGGAGTGACTCAGGTGGTGCGCACGCACGCTTGTGCCTGCAGGGCTTTATTTTTAGATGTCTGAATCACTGTCATGACCATATCCTCCAAAAGCTGCTAGACGAGTGGGGATGCCCACGGACCCCATATTAAGTCATGTTTGGTGAACAGAGGAATTCAGCAGATTCCCTCACAACCTTTGCAATTTCTGTGTTCGGGGCTGCTTGCTGAAGTAATGCAGATGTTATGCTTTGTAGCTGGATTATTTTTTTCCCATTTAAAATTGAATGTTTAGTTAACATCCTTGGTGGCTTTGATGTGTAGAGCAGGGTGAGCATGGACCACAGTGTTCATGTTGGTGTTGGAGGCTACTTGAGTCTCTTACTGTTCTAATGGTGTTGGCACAGGGCGAGTTACGAGTCCTGTTACCAGTGTTGTAATCCCATCAGTTCTATAGGGCTTCCAGGGCTGTGCAAAATCAGTACTTCAGCGGGAAATTACCAGAGACTCACCAGATGCTGCACAAAGGTTTGCTGGTGATTTGGTGAATGGCATTTCTTGGAAGTTGATATGGCACCAATCTGCTGGAGCAGCTCTTGATAAACCAGAGCAGAAGTCCTGTCTGCTGCTTATCAATAAAATACAGTATCTTTTTCAAAAAGAAATCTCAAAGCCAGCTTTGGTGTGCTGGAGGAAACTGAACTTGGGTATCTGAGTTTTACTCCCTTAAATCCTTCCTTGTTTGATTAATTTTAGCTTTTTGCCTTTTTTTTTTCCTTTTTCCCCTGTAAGTTGGTTGAGTGATACTGCTGCAGTTTTCAGCAGGTAAAGGATTCCTGGTTTATGTGTCTGCATACAAGGAGATTTCTCTCTTCTGAACTACTAGGCAAAAAGAGGACTAGAAGGGAACCTTGTCAGCTGCTCTGAACTTGCTATTTGATTGTGTGCATCTTCTCTTCCTTGCAACCTGAAGATTTGCTTCCAAATATGATACTGGAAGGAAGAAGAGCTGTAGTGCTAATGCACCATAAAATTAATGTTGTTGACTGACCCAGTCCTTTCCTCTGCAGTCAGGAGACGTGGCTGAATTGATAAGTTGCCCTCTCTGCCTTCCAATTCCCTTGCAAACACTGTGAGCTCTTTCCACATGAGGTTGCTGCAGCTGGAGATGCCTCATTCATGGTTGCTTAGAAAGAAAAAAAAAAATCAAAATAAAAATGTGCTCTCTGACAAATAAAAATGTTTTGCTTCCTCTGGAGGCCCCAGAGGGCGGCATAAAAATAATGAAGCCTGTGAGTCAGTGAGCATTGCCTGGCCAGCTGAGAGGGAACTGAGCCTCCCTTTTCCAGAGAAGTTCGTGTGCTGTCATTGCACATCATTAATGCTCACTGGTTTATGCTCATTCACTGTAATGTTGCCAGAAAAGAAAAAGGCAGTTGGTCTTTCCGCTCCCAAAAGCTGGCTGCTTCGAAGGTGACGTGATCTTAGACGAAAAGTTTCTTTAGCACTCAAGAACGATTGTTTGATTCTCAGCTGCCCTTCCTCCATCGTTTTCCTCTAAAACCTGGCAGCTGTCCTAGCAATTGGATTCCCTGGAGAGGGACTTGGAGCAGCTTACAAACAACTCCACCTAAGGTACAAAGGTTAGGGTGGGCAAACTTCCTGATTGACACCGGACCCTCCTTTTTTTTTTTTTCCTTTCCGGGTCCCCTACCAGTTCTTTTCTTGTTTCTGCATAAATTCTCTTTGCTTCAGTCTCTGGGGATAGTGGCAAAGTTGAGAAAAGTAAACTCGTGGAGCTGGAAGTAGTAGCTCTGAGGCTTTTGTGGCATCCATGATGCAGCAGTGATATGCTGATACATTTAAAAGGGATATTTTAATTCTGTTCTGTCGCATTCTGTCTTTTCTGTACTCATGATCCCAGTTCATCCTTTTGGGAACATGCAGCATCACACAAGTGCTGCATATCAGCATTTTTAGGCTTCTAAACATCCTCAGGACTTCTGGAGAAAGAGGGTGTGAAATATCGCTGAAGGCTGTGTGCTTTGTAATGGGAGAGCCAGTGACACATTGCAGGTGTGAAAGGGTGGAGAATGTATCTGGGGTTTTTCTCATCTGTTTCTTCAACCCTCCTTAAAACCTACTGCTTTCTCTCCATGTTTGTAGTTAAACTTTGACAAACATGAACATTTTGTTGCAAGACAGACAGAGCTGCCCACTACCACAAAAGGATTAAAGTCTGTTTTTACAAGTACCCCTGCAGCAGTTTTCTGTTGCCCACAGCTCCCCAGTGAGCATCACACTGTGCCTCCTGTGTCAGCTCTTCTGCAGAGGAACTCGGCAGTTTCCTGCAGAGCTCAAAGGCTTGGATTTGCTGTCAATCACTGATTTTAATATTTACATTACAGAAGAGCCCAAAAGCTTTAGCCAGGGTACAGACCCCCAGGCGTTACAGGTGTGTAACAGATACAGCCCTTTCCCTAAGAGTGGAAGGAAGATGTTGGAAATTCTGGTAATATTCATATAAAATCTGGGAAAACCTGTACTTTGCAACATGTTTCGTGATTATAATGGTAAGCTTTCGTGTGCCTGTCTGCCCATCCTGAATCACCAGTTTTCCTGTTTCTGAGAGCAGAATTGCATCTGGAGGAGCCCCAGCCCCAGAGCATCTCACTGGGTGCTGCATCGCAGCACAGACATCCTCAGCAGAAAGGTCGTTTTGAACTCTAGCTCGTTATTTTTGCCTTTTGCTTCAGAACCCTTAAAGTCCCTGTCAGCTAGGGTTTAGCTGAAGCCTTGCAACTTGCCTTTTGTCTTCTCAAATGATGGAGCTGAGCCCAAGGGAACAAATGCCATTTTAATGGGCATCGTTGTGTAACTCATTACATAAGTCACTGCTGCCTTCAAAGGACTCGTGGCAAAAGTGGCAGGAGCAGTTGATTAAAAATGTCACAATAGCTTCATTATGGCATGGGGAGAGATGTCTGCTGTTATTTTTAATCTGATAGCTTTTAAATATGTGCATCCAGCAGAGACCCAAATGGCCTTTGAAAAAGGAACCATTTGTGGAGTAAGATTTTTAGATTCCACTTCGTTCTTTCTAACAAGCCGCAAGAGTCAGGACAAGCTGGAAAATGAACTATAACCCTTTTTTTAAGGTTCTGTCTCCTCTAAAGCTGCAGGGTTTTGGTGTCTGAACACAGAGAGTGAGAGAAGATGGAGGGTTTAGTTTTCCACGTGAAAGAAAGAAAAGGTACTGTATTCTAAAGTTTGTGGGGTTTTAATTAAAAATCAGTCTATTTTCAGTTAGTTTTATATGATCCAAGTGCTAGACAAGTTGAGCAGTTAAATTGCCCATCCCAGCTGCTGGAGCCTGCCTGCCATTGAGCAGTAATGACAAAAGCATGATCAGGAGGTCCAAAAGCAGGGGGGGAGTTATTTCCCATCTCTGAAGCCTCCCATGTGCTGGTTACACAGGGCCAGCAAGTGGGACCCAAGAGGTGGAAATTCTGCTGCTGTGACTGAGCTCTGTCAAAGGCTGAACTTTGACTTTAAGCAGATAATTTGCTGCTGGATTAGGTTGGTGGAATTCACCAGTTTGTGGGTGTTTCGAATTATTTTCTGGCCTTCACTTGAACCCAAGTGGAGAGTGACCATTTGACTATGGCAGAGGTGGACGTTGGGCTTTGACTTGCTGGCTTTCTCCTAAGCAGCCTTAGTTTCTTTGCCCACAAGCACATAAGCTGATTTATCTGCCTTCCCTCTTAATCCACAGTTGTTTAAAACCTGCAGTTCTTTCCTCACCAGATTTAGCTTTCTGTTGGCAAACTGGCAGCAGCAGCACCCATTGCTGGACCTGGGGGAGCTGCCAGGGGATCGGGCAACTCCTGGCTGGCCACGGTCTCCTTAGCCGTGGTCTGCCTGGTCCAGGGGGCTCAAGGGCTGCCCAAAAACCCCTCTGGCCGCACCTGGCAGCAGGGCTGGTTGGAGCAGGCGTATCGGGTGAGCTCTGGGGTGGTGTGTGTGTGGTCAGACCCCAGACACGTGCCGGGGGAGACGAGCCTGGGAGCTGAGCAGGGCCGTGACTCAACAGCTGGAGCTCGTTCAAGCGCGACGGAGCAGGAGCCTCACTCAGAGGGGATGGAATTAGCTGTGAAACCAGTGACGTAGTAAAGCTTCCAGGCAGAAATCAAGAAACTCAAATTCATAGTAGTGTAATTTTGAAGGGATTTTTTTCCGGTTGTGTGCAGCAGCAGAGAATCCAGACAGATGAAATATGAGGGGGTGGAAAATCAGTGGTCCCTTTGAGACAGAAACACTTTGATGCAACTTTTTTTTTTCCCCCTTCCAGTTAAAATCACTCAATTGACTTTATTACTCTGACTTTTCCCATTCACCTCACAAATATTTGGACACTGCATAGACGTAAGTGCGGGGTACCCTCCTCCTGTGCACCAGGGAGGAGAAAGAGAAGTTGAGAAAGTCAGTGCTGAGACTCCAGCTAAACACTGCTGGCTATTCATCAACAAGAGGCAAGGGTAATATGATAGAATAATTTCCAGTGGGCAAGCTCCCAAGCTCAGAACAACCTCAATGCTGCATTAAGGGGTTTAGTTACTGTAGATAGACAGGAAGGAGCAGAGGGACAGGAGAAGTGGTTTGAACACTGCCATGGCTCTGTTTTCTGCCTCTCTCTGTATGTTATCAAATTATTTAATCTGTAAAGGCATGCTGTGCTGTTTGAACTTTTTAACTGGACAGATACAGGACATGTAAGATATTTAAATTAGGACATAGTATAAAGAAAGCAACTTTCTCAAGGCAGACCAGTGCTGTGGTAGCCAGTCTAGGAAGTCTTGCTGAGCTGTGCTCTCGGCAGGAGGGTTTCAGGCTTCATCTGTAAAAGCTTAGGTCCCTTACACCTGTGAGCTAGAATACCTTCCTACTTAAGTGTCACTTCTCTTTTATACCAGATTCATTACAAAGCAAATTCTGTTTATAATGCTGGAATGATGTATCAGCTTGCAAACTGTAAAGCCCAGTGTGTTGAATAATTCTGTTGGCATTCACTGAATATAATCACAGGAGCTCCACAGCTTGGTGCATGAATAGGAGAGGGCCGAGGGCCTGCAGAGTGGTGGAGATGCTGTACCAGAGTCACTGACTCTCCCTCTGCTCTGTTTAGACAAGTAGCTTTACCTCTGTGCCTGCTTCCCATCTGCAGAGTAAGGTTAAGACCTGACTGTTTAAGGATGAGAACGATGTGTTTGTGATCTGCTTGGAACAAGAAAAGCGCTATTTTAAGTGCTTTAAGTGTAATTGAGTGTGAGGGAATATTGGTTTGTGACTCATTTGTTTAACTGCAAATGCATGAGAAACTTGTGAGCAGATGAGAGCTGGAAAGTGCTTGGTGTAGACAGAAAGCCATGGCAGTAAAAAGCTGCATTAATTTGTGATCTTCAAAGCAGGACTTAGCAGGACTGTTCAAACAATAACATTTATTATTTTTGCAAATGTCAGGTGGTTTACTTCACTAACACTATTTTAAGAAGTTCCTATTCTAGCTCCAGCCACTTCTGTCCTTGCTCTGTGGGTCTGCCTTCCCTCGGAGTGTGGCACACAAATGATTTGGTGTTTGGTGTGACCAAAGGATGAAGAGAGTGAAGGGCAGTGATTAGGCTGGTGGTGGTGGGAAAGAGGATCTGCCGTCAGCAGAAAAGAAACTTTCTCTGATGACAAGACATCTCCTTTTGGAAGTTCCTGACCACACACACGCATTGGTTCAGCCATTTGTGTACTTGCCCTGTAAAGGTGGGCAGAGATGTCTGGCGGCAAGGAGAAAAGGAAATGGTAATCTTTTGAACTCTTTCTCCCTTCCAGATATCTTGTCCCTACAATGCAAAATTATCACCATACGTAACCAAGGGTTTTGTAGGCATGTTTTTCTTACTGAGACCAGGAGTTTGGATCTCACTGCAGTCTGTGGAGGAGCCAGACACAATTTGTTACTGTTACCATTATTTCCCTGTAGATTAATTATTGTAATTGTTTGCCAGCTCCTGAAAAATTAATTCAGAGCCATGACTTCTCATGGTAAGAATGCATATGCGTGCAAATATGGAAATTCTCATATGGTGTATGGAATAAACACAAATGATTTTTTGGGGAGGAGTGCAGGAGTGTTATCACAGCAGCCAGAAACTCTCTTCAGTGGTGACCTTCAGCACCCTGTGGAGCCAGAGAGGTTTTAAAGGTTTGGAGATCCTCTTGTGGATGTAAAGCACTGACGTAAATTGTTGCTAAGTTGGGGTGCCAGCTGCTGTAAGTGATTCTTCAGAGGCCAACTGATATGCCTGGATTTATCTGCAGTGGCCTAGGTTTTTAGTGCCTCCCTCAGTGCGCTAAACAGGACTTTACAATGCAAAGAAAACTTGGGGAAACATTTACTTCTGTAAATGGAGAAGAGGTCTGCAGCCGGACTAGATTAGGATTGGTGCTCATGCAGCTTCCATTCATAGGATGCCTGAAAAATTTTGGTCTAGAGGACATACCTAACCAGAGTGTGCTCGTAGCAGAGTCATAACACACTACCAGGAACCCAAATTTAAGAGGAGACCACCCTTACTGGGAGGGAGGCAAGCACAGGTTCCTCCCCTTGAGCTGTGGTTAGGTGATTTCTGAGTACCAGGGGAAAGGTTTGCACTGCCCTGTGGTATTTAGCTGCTGGGTGCTAGATTTGACTCAGCAGCCTTTGCTGTTTGCAGCCTGCATGCTAACGAGGTGCTGCAGTGCTGCATGCGTGGGGCTGTCCTCTTGACTCCTTACAGCCAGTGCAGTTAATGCTCAAATAACCTAAAAGAAAAATGAAACATACAGCAAACCTGCTTGCTTTTCTTGATAATGTAGTTACAGACAAGTGTGGTAACTTCCGCTGAATTATCTGGGTCACTAGAGAGCAATTCAGACCTTCATTTATTAAAGTGCTCTTTGCTCAAAATACTTTCTAAATTGCTCTCTACAAGGCAGCTTAGTTTTATTTAGCTTCGTGGTTAAACAGATAAAAATATATTTCAACAGCAAGTCTACATATGGCATGATTGCAAACCTTTGAGACTTCTGCTTTTAGGTATTCAAAAAACCATGAGAATACAATTTCTAATAGGGCTGAGCAGTTCTACATTTCAGCTCCCTGAAGGATGCCCTGGTATCGAAGCAGTTCCTCTGTTCTCTGGTTTGTCTGGTACACTGATAGTGAAATCCATTGCCAATGACAAGGCTGGCATTTTTGTTCAGGTTATCCAGGGAGCCACATTCAAAATTGATGCTGCTGAGTGGGTAGAATTCAGCATCCTGGGAAGGGCATTACCTGGGATTGTGTTCTCCATCCCTGAAGCAGCCACGAGTCCTGGGTACCAGGCAGAGTCCAAGCCTGCACTGACCCACAGCCAGGACACGGGCTCTGCTCTGCCAGAGGTCTGTGAACGACTCACTTCATCCCCTTGACTCAGCTGCTCATCTGCAAAGAGGGACGATGATTGCCTCCTTTGTCAAGTACTTCGGGATCTGCTGGAGATAAGTGCTTTGAAGAGGTGTTTTTCCTCTTCCCTCCAAGGCACAGAGCAGCAGCAATCCCACTGTTCCTGCCTCTGCTCTGCAGCGTTCCTGCCTCCGAGGGAAAGCAGGAAACGATGATGATATTGTGGTTGGAAACATAATAGGGAGCCGCTGTTTATTAATTTTCTTTATCCTGTTCCACTCAATAAATTTACGTGGTGCAAGTGTCTTCCAGACAATGCTGTAACACAACGTCCCTATATTAACATATTTGCCCTAATCTGGTATCATATTTCTGTGTCTTTCCAGATTCTGAGCGTTCCCATCTCTCCTCTTTCACCATGAAGTTGAAGGGCAAGTTTCATTCACCAAAAATAAAGAGGACACCTTCAAAGAAAGGAAAGCAAGCTGACCTGACAGTGAAAACACCAGAGAAGTCGGTGAACAAAGTAAGCAAAGGCCATGTTTTGTTAGTACTGATGTTTTCTTGCTTTCTGGTACTCAGTCTATCACGATCTGGTGTGTGACTTTGTCCTCTGCATGTATAATTCTGCAGTGTGTAGTATTAAATCAAAGCATGTACTTGCCTTTGGGGAGCGTGATGAGACCTCCTTCCATAAGCATTTAAATATCTCACCATGGAATGTAGCGTATGGCCTGACACATCCTCCCCACATGCACACCCTGTGGGTTATGCTTACAGCTCCCAAATAGCTGTCTGGTTTTGGGGTGTGATCCTTTTAAAAACCCCAGACTCAGGCGAGCACATCCTTGAAGCTGTTCCAAAGATGTGCTCAATCTCTCCTGACACCAGCAGGGAGAGTCACACAGATGTGTTCGAGCAGCTGCTGATCCAGCACAATGTTCCTCAGATCCAGTGCACTCCAGGTCCTCGAAGAGCTGAGGTCACAAACTGATTTGAGTTATCTCTTCTCCTGCTGTGACCTCATTGTGTAGGCTGGAGACTGTCTCTGTAACAATCCTGCTGCAGTCACTTTTCAAGTACAAATCGAAGCCAGGAGTTAAGAACAGTCGAGGTTATTTATGATAATTAAACATCATTCCCAGTTGTTAAAAGTGTCATCCAACGTGCAGCGCCAGACATGCAGAATTTTTCAGATTATCTCTGCTGGGAGTTGTTGTAGTGTTACTGAGAGCAGCCTGCAAGATACAGTTATGTTACACTGTGTGACTTGCTTAACACCCAGAGAAGTCTCTGCAGGGCTTCCTCGCCCTATTCTGCACCATCAGGTTTTTTCCCCCAGGCTGTAGGTTTTTTCCCCAGGAGACAGTGGATGTGCTTTCTAAGGAGCTGAACACTTTGCATTGCTGACTGCTATTTAAAAAATAAAATTTTAAAAAAGAATGAGAATACTCCTTGAAAGCTTTTCATTCCAATGATGTTACAGGATGGTATCTTGAGATATTTTAGAGTCTTTCTTTTAAATTGATATGTGACCACATCCAATACATTAGAAAATGAAGAGCCCTTTTCAAAACGTGGTTCTACAGCAAATGCATATTAATAATAGATAAAGTTTCTGCTTTTCTGTTTTTCCCCTAAAAACAGTTCAGGAAGATTTACTAATAGGCCTTGTTGGACATTAAAACCTTTTTTTATGTACAGATTGGGATTTTTTAAATTGGAAGACAAAACACTTGCAATAATTTTTATTACTGTTCATGATTATTTAAGCTGTGTTCATTTTTGTACTGCGAAATATTTTTGATTTCTGGCTCATTCCTTATCTATTTTAATAGCTACTGTCCAACTGATCAATTAGTTGGATGTAGTCAGCTCTTTGTGTGGCTTTGTGTGGAGGGAGTGGGGAAGAGGATGTGCCTGGATTGTCGCCAGGTTTTCTCACTGGAATATAGACATCAGTTGACAAACGGGAGATTTTCTGTCAGAAGGCTCACTTGATAAACTAAATATCATCCTTTTCTCCCTCTTAAGTACTTAAGATGCTATTTTTGTGCTCTTGAAGTAGATAATCACTGTAGAGCAGAAATAGCAATACTAAAAATTAATGTAAAATCACGATGTGTAAGCTGAAGGATGTGCTCAGCCCATGCAAACATCTTCTTCTCCTCTTCCCCTTATACCTAGATGGGGCCAGCACTGGGGGAGTTCTTTTCAGAGCCTCTTTTGTCCCCTGAGCCCAGTTTGTGGTTCTTATCCTAGGGCATATTTTAGGAACAGGAGTGTAGTTCAACACTATATACAGACTTACGATAGGTTTTTCACTGCCAAAATGTAAGGAAAAAAGGGGTGGTTCCAGCTTTTGTAATTGGGTGTATTCTGTACAGCTCACTGTGACCCTTTCTGGGTCAGCTGTGTCTCATGCATGATGCATTTGCAATGAATATTCAAGGGAAAACTTCAGAAATTACCCCAAAATATCTATATGTGTCAGGCGGGGAGTGGAGAGGAGATGCTGTTTTGCCTGAAGTTTAAGTTTTTCTCATTTCATGCCTAAAAGAGAAATAGGTGGCTGCTCCCTTCCTGGAAGTGTCCAAGGCCAGGTTGGATGGGGCTTGGAGCATCCTGGTCCAGTGGAATGTGTCCCAGGGAGTGGGATGAGATGGGCTTTAAGGTCCCTTCCAACCCAAACCATTCCATGGTTCTCTGCACACATACACACACCTTCGTATGGTACCTCTGAGCTTTGGAAGAGGGTTCATTAAAAAGTGCTCTTAGGGAATGTCACCTAAAGAACTTGCAAGGAAATTGAAAAAAAAGAAAAGGGTCTTTGTTCCAGACAGTGTCCGGTGACTGGATTGGCATCCCTTGGTGTGCTCAGTGGAAGGATTTGTGTTTCCAGTTGTCATTCTCAACCCTGAACTCAGTCAGGCCCGTCCCTCCTGTGCACCAGGAGAGTGTTTAAGCTATTAAGTCGCAAGAACTACAGGAAACAGCTGTTCAATGAAATCCATAAACAGCCATCGGAGCAGGAACTGCAGCCCACATTTTTTCACTTCTGTTTGAGAGCTCTGACCGCTGGGCCATGGTCACACTGGCTCAGGGAATATATGGGCTCTCTGATTCCTAAAATGTGTATGAAGTGCAAAACCTCCCTGGGAGAGGCCAAGCCACTCCATGGATTAATGGTTGGACTCAATGATTTTAGAGGTCAATGATTTTAGAGGTCATTTCCAACCTAAACGTTTTTATGATTCTATATCCTGGAATAAACTGTGCAGTGGTGAGGGCACATGTCTGCAAAATGGGAAATGTCATTTTTTATACCAGTGGGTTGCCAGGATGCTCCTCAGCAAGGGAGTTCAGGGCACTGTGGGCTGGAGATCAGAACTTGAGGTTCCTGGCAAGAAGTACTGTCCAAAGGGGAAGCTGCAGCAGCAGAGTTCGGGCACTTCCCAGATGAGATGGAAAATGACAGTGTGGTTTGCAGTTCTTGGACTGGGACTTAGACTTCTGAAGTTGGAGCTAGATGGAACTTGGGATACTAATCCTTTTATGCAACTGGCCCCAAATTACTAACCAATGCTGCCTATAAATTGTTCTTCCTAAAACCTTTTGGGCTGCTGGCCTGATTTTGCAGAAAAGCAGCAGTTTAACAGCTGACAAGAGTATGGGGAGCACACAATGCCCGTAGGTCATTAATTCTTGAAGCTGAGTTTACTGAGGAGATAATGGATGAAATCTGACTCTGCTAAGCTCTCTGCTTCTTTTTTAGCAGTGTTCAGTAGCTAATTTAAATCCCACTTAGGAACTACTTGTGGCATTAAAAGTCCACCAGGCATACTCTCTTGTAAACTTTAAAAAAATATCCCTGTCCAGAATGCCATTGAGGTATCATGTATCACTTCTGAATTTCCTCTTGTAGTGTTGGTAGTGGCATGGAAATTGGTGACCACAACTCAGCTTTATTCCAATGAATTGTTCCTTTCTGCAACATTCATTCACCAATGACTTAGCTTTTCCAGTTTGTCCTCATGGAAAGTGTGTGAGTTACCCTTGTTCCAGCAACAGCACAAAATTATTTAGGTGGGAGGCTCATCAGAGTGGAGTTTATTTGGAGGTTTTTGTGTATTTACAAGGACATGTAGTAATAGGGCAAGGGATGTTGTCTTTAAACTGCCAGAGGACAGGATTAGATGGGATATTAGAAAGAAATTCTTCCCTGTGAGGATGGGGAGGCCCTGGCACAGGTTGCCCAGAGAAGCTGTGGCTGCCCCATCCCTGGAAGTGTCCACGGCCAGGTTGGAGAGGGCTTGGAGCAACTTGGGATAGTGGAAGGTGCCCCTGCCCATGGCAGAAGGTGGGATGGGGTGGGTTTTAAGATCCCTTCCCACCCAAAACCATTCTGTGATTCTGAGAAATTATTTTTCTTTCACCCTCCCAGTTTAGGGCGTGGGTTTCAAAGCAGTGTCCTTGATGTCAGTAGTGTTAATCTTAGCCTAAAACTGATCAAGATTAGCCTTCAGTTTGGAATGCAGGTAATTCTGAAAGTTAAATGTGGGTGTAATTTTACACTGACTGTTCTTTTGAAAGAGTAGTAGTTCAGTTTAAAGGTGTTTGTGGTAGAACGGATTTTCTCCGCTCCTCCTGGATACATCAGTGTCACCATCAGGTCTGTTAAAGGAGCCTTGCCCTTAAAAATACTGAAGTTTTAACATATGTCTCCTTTTTTTTCCTCCTCTTTAGAATGTGTCATGGCTAGAGGAAAAGGAGAAGGAGGTTGTCAGTGCATTGCGCTACTTTAAAACCATTGTGGACAAAATGGCAATTGATAACAAAGTGTTAGAGATGCTGCCAGGCTCAGCAAGTAAAGTGCTGGAAGCCATCCTGCCCTTGGTGCAAACTGATCCACGCATCCAGCAAAGGTAGGTTTCCTCCTTGGGTTTTGGGACCATGACAGACCAACAGGCTCCTTCTTGTGTCAGAAGAATCACATCGTGCACGAGATGCTGTGGAGGCTGGTGAAGGGACTGCAATTTTTACTAATTATGCAGTGTTTTTCAAACATCATTTAAAAGCAGATTCCCTGCTGTGAAGAAGCTCATGCCGTGGAAAGATAAAGCAAATCAGGCTGCTTTCAGAGAGGAGGAAGGGATCATTCTTAGCATAAACTTGGAAATTCATCGTTTGCTAGCAGGAGATTCTCCTCAGATGCTATTCCTGTTTCTGCAGCCCATGGTGGTGTCCTAAAAGCTAACAAATCCAATAACTTCACCTGAAAAAGGAGTTTATCTTCAGAGTAATCCTTTTTTGTGTTCAGTTTATCCAGCCTGATATTACAGAAGTGTGAGCCTGCACTCTTAACTGCTTTTTTAGATTTTGCAGGATCAGATGCAGAAGTAAATAGATGTACTTCAGCAGATTAACCAGTCCAAATTCATTCCTGTGCGCACTCAACAGATTATTGTTTTATGTTTTAACAGATTATGTGTATTATGTTTTTACCAGTTAGGCAGCGGGTTTGAAGCCAGGAAAGAAGTAGAAATTTGCCAAAGCTAAGCTCAGCATGGATTATAAGAATCTGTGGAGTTGCCAAGCCATAGAGATATTGTTGCTGTTCGTCCCATGGCTGCTGGAGCAATTGACTTACAGAAAACAAACAAACATTGTTGAATAATATGGAAAGAGCAAAGTTAGCACAGACAGAGAAAAGCACAAAACTAAGCACAGAAATGCAGGTGTTAGGATTTCAGGAACCAGCCAGTTTTTGTGCTGTTTCTATCTGTTTCCCTTTTAAATATATCCAGATTTTTTTCTTCCAAGATGCTTGTTTCAGTGCTGAACAGGAAGGGTTGATAGTGTGGCTGAGGCAGCACTGGGGTGCCAAATACTTTGCAGAGATGCTCAGCTGTGTTTGGCCCCAGTGCTCAGGCCAGGGCTGCTTCTGGCAAAAGGAAGGAGGAAATGGGTGAGTATCACACCTGTGGCTGGGACAGATAAGATCCAGTTTAGGTTGGATCCACGAAGAGCAAACCTGTCAGAATGGGAACGTTCCTCACTGTTTTGGATACAGACACAAGAGTTTCTTCAGTTGTTATCAGGTTTTCCATAGCCATTAAATTCCTGATAAGCGCTTGCTTTCACTTAATAAAAAAGAGAACAAACTTTCCTCTGACATCAGGAGAACATGTGAAATGTCAGCAAATATGTTTAAGATAGAACATGTTATCTTTATCACTGCTTGCTTTGATTTATTCAGTGGGTGTTTGCTGGGTCATCTTTCCTTCCAGGATATATTTGGAAATAAATATCAATGATGTGGTGTTCAGCAGCAGCAGTATTTCAGACATTTCTATTCTTCACAATTTTTAAACACTCTTTCTTAGTGAACTGATGCAGACTTAACAGTTGGATACTCTTATTTGCCCATATAAGCAGAATTTTCAGTCAGTTTTCTGTGGCATTCTCCACACAGTGATAAGTCTCTCTTTCTGGAAACTGCATTACAGCACAGATCCCATGTGCATGCTCTGCCTTGCTTAGCCTCCCAAAAAACCCAAAAGGGGATCTGGCTTTCTCAAAAAGCCATGTCCTTTTGTCCCTACCTGTGTGCTTTAGTGGCAGGACACAAAGGGGTGATTTTGGTGACAAATCCCTCTTAAAAGTGAGGACGATGTGTGTTAGTGAAGAAGAAAGCCCTACAATTATTGCTGGACTTCTTTTTACTTTAGGGGAAGCATTTGCATCAAGGAAAAAAGTAATTAAATCTTGCTCAAAATGGGCTTTCAATTACCGCCTCCTTAGAAGGAAGCAGACACAAGATTAATAGCAAAGAAATCAAAGCCTTAGAAAGGGATGGGGGAGGGCCCTGTTTAGGAAATATCTCCTACCAAGCTAATTTCATTTGAAATGAGAACAAATGGCAAGCAGCAAGCTTTAAAAAAACCCCAAACAACAACCAAACAATCAAGTCCTTGCCATCGTTTGTATGCCCTGGTTGTAACTTGACAATAGTTCTTTCCCCGGTCCTGCAAACCTCATTCACCTAAATAAACTCACTGAAGCTCGTGGGCTTGGTTCTTTTCTCACAGATAATGAAATTACTGGAGGTAAGCCAATGTAAAATGGATAGCAAGGAGAAGTGGGAAGATTTGGAACACTTGTATCAGTAACGATTGCAAGATTACACCTTCTCTTATCTGTTTATGGTTTTGATGCAGTTGGAAATTGATTTAACGTGATAAAGAATTGCTGAAGCATTGCCATCAGCAGTACTGTTAACACACCTTGTTTAGTAATGAAGTCAGTGTTTTCAGAATGGCCGGGAAAATGCCTGGGAGCACTGTTGTTACAGTTAACTTTTATTTAGAGTTGTCATCTTTCCAAAAGTCTTTTTTTTTTTGCCCTTCAGAACAATAGCTACAATTCTGTTTCTCATTAAAAACAAAGCAAAGCAACACCCTTCCTCTTTCAAACCTGAAATTCATTCAGTTCAATTTCTCTAAAGAAGTAATTTTAATTACATGTTTTCAGGCATTATAAACAGTGAGGCAATGATTTGTACAGGAATGAATAGAGTCAGCTCTCAATGATCCAAGATGATTTTGGGGAGAGCTAATAAGGAAGAAGGATAATACCGAAATAACATAGCTTAAACTTCAATGGAGAGCTTAAATACTTATCTTTAAAGTTAAGGCATAGGATGGAACTGTAAATTAAAATTGAAAGAATGTTATTTTTAGCATTGCTGTGTTAACCTGCAGCCCAGATAATTCCTTCGGATACCTGGGAATGAACTGTTGATGGTTTGTACCTTCAAGCTGTCATCATTTGGTCCTAGAGAACGGGTGAGCAGCTGCAGTGGAGGAGAAGCCTGAGCTTTGTCACCTCCTAAACACAAATTCTGAATGTCAGCAAAGGAGTGAAATGCACAGTGTGAAATGCACTCCCCTAACGTTTGATAATATCTCAGTAATTTCTTCTTGTTCTCTTTTCTTGTCTGTTCCCTCTCCTGCTGTGCAGCTCTGCCATCTCGTCCTGCTACAGCCGAGTGTACCAGAGCCTGGCCAACCTCATCCGCTGGTCTGATCAAGTGATGCTGGAGGGGGTGAATTCAGAGGACAAGGAGATGGTGACAACAGTGAAGGATGTCATAAAAGCTGTTCTGGATGGAGTCAAGGTACATGAGACAAGAGTTGTAAATTTTATTATGAAAGGCATATAATCATGTATATCGAGATCTGTGTAAACGAGGTTTTTAAGTGCAGGTAAAACATGAAGGTCCTATTTCTGCCTTCAGTAAACTACCCCTTAAATCAGCTGTTCCATAAGTGAAATGTTCCTGCCTGGAGTGCTGCTTAAAGACTGGTACAGTTTGGCTCTTAGTGTGAACTTCTGAAATGCTCACCCTGGCATTTGGATGAATTGGAAGAAGCAATGAATCTTTATTCTGCACTGTATTAAATTTTCAGCGAGTCATTCCCAGTCTCCCATGCAGATTACAAGACAGAGTGTGCACATTTTCTGTCTGGGCAAAATAAAATGAAAATGCTCCCTGTCAATGCCCACAGAGAATCAAAGACTCCAGCTCCATCTTTTAAGATAAATTTCAAGGGATTTGTCAGTGATACATCATCACTCTAAGCAGCTGGATTAGGGTGTGGAACAGGTGATGAGCTCAACTCAGTTTTCTGGAGATTAGTTTTACATTACTAATGGAAACGTTTAACAGAAACCTTTGTATCCATTGTCAGACCTGCTTGTAGCATTCCCTCCCCATTCCACCCTGGGAAAGCTCTTGGCTTTCTTTCTACTTCCTGGTAAGGTTTTAGTACCCATTATTTCTGTGTCCCAGGCTGTCTCTGGGCTGATCACTCACCTGTCTTAGCACTGCAGGTAAAAGTTTGGTGGACCTGGGCTTAAGGCTCCAGTGGACAGACTCATATCTCCTGGGAATCTTTTTTTGGAAACTGTAGAGGATCAACAGCAGGACTGAATCTAAAGGGGAATGTTTAAATCAGCTACAGAAGGAAAGTTGGGGCAGAGTTTTAGGGACTGCATCAGATGTTTCACCTGGATTAGTGTATCAGGAACAGGCATCTTTCACTGTACTCAGACTCAGCTTAGTTTTTACAAAAGGGAGCCAAATGCAAAAATGAAGTGAATCTCCCAAGCGTTGACTATCACATGTTCAGGCCTCTTGGTTTGGTGTCTGCATCATCTGGATATCTCTTTAATGTTACTCAAACACAGATACTAAAATCTACTGTTACTTTATGAGCCTTTTAAATAAATATCTTTAAAACAAATCATGTCAGTCACCTAAAGAAGATGGATTTTCTGGGATTATTTTGCACAATATGCTCTTTAAGCTACACATTTTAAAAGTAAAGCTGGTCTTAAATTTGCACAGCAGGAGAGAGAAAAAGAGTTTAGCCTAAAATCTCAGCTGCTGTTACTGTTGGAATTCAGCAGCAATTTGCAGTATGTGAAAATCTGTGCTGTGGTATCTGAACTGTAATACCCCAGGAAATGGTGAGTTATGGTGAGACTGAATCTGCACAGTCCCATGGAGAGATGTGTTATCTCCAGATCTGGAATAGGGTTGTGTGGTCTTCTTGAAGGAGACTTGGGCACACGTTGTCCTTTGTCTTCAGGCAATATTTAAACCCTTGGTGCTTGGTGCCTTTCAGTCAGAGCCACATCCACTGCAGATGGGGGGAAAGTCTTGGATTGGGGAAGGTCTTGGATGTCTGTTCATGAGGCATCCCAGGCTGGGAGCAACATGGGCACGTCCATGCAGTGCTGAGCCTGAGCTATGGAGCCTGCTCAGCAGCATGGCTATATCAGTCTCTGCTTTGTTTTTAGACTAAAAGTTATTTTGGCCTTCCACTTGGAGCTGGCTCATGTGTGATCAGCCTTAGAGCAGATGTGTTGCTGTCTGGGGAGATGGGAACGTATGTGCCCATCAACAGGTCAGCATTTGGAAACAGCATGCTCTCACCTCCTGCACAGCGAGGAACAAGGTTTATTTTGGAAGGGTCAAAGCCAATTTTCAGATCTGGAAGCAGAACTGAGAAGATGGATGCTTCTCTCCACAGCAGAGCCTGTTTTGTTTTTCTGGCAGATCACACAAGATCCACTTCCACATTTCAGTGCTTGCTTCCCCCTTTATTTTCAGAATTGAACATAAAGGAGTCACTTGTTCACCTCTATTACTTGATATTTTGATCTCAGGTTTTAGGGCCTTACTAGGTAGGAAAAAAAAAAGCTTGTTTTGATTACATAACTTTTTAAAAATCCATCTCATATCGGAATTTCCAGCTTGCTGAAGTAGCATAGTTTGAAGAGAGGCTTTAATTATCTCTAATTATTGCTGCAGGAATCTCTTTCCTTGCTGATAAGGAGTAGCATAATGTGCATCTGGCTTGGTTGTGTGCTGATTACCTCTGGGTGTATGCTAAAGATCTTGGCTTGATTTCCAAATGCTAGTTCTCATTTGGGGATAGATAGAGAGGAGAGACAGTCAGAGTCTGGTGATACTTGTCAAAGTTTGAAGGGAAAGTGATCCTCTCAGGTAATGGCAATCATGTGTTGTCTTGGTGCCTCTGGTGGAAGGTGCTTTGGGTTTTGGTCCCCCAGTCCCGATGGTTTGAATCACTCTGAAAATGCTTTTGAGCCAAATTGGATTGGTTTTCTCCCGTTTTAATCTACATTCCCATATAATAGACAACTATGTGTCCATTATGACTGGCAAAATAGGAAAACTGAGCTCCTCAGCCCTGAGTGTCCGGGGCTCCTCAGCGCTGCTGCGGCACAGGCGCCACCACCACAGGCTGCAGCGTTGGCCTGGCTTTGGTTTAAGGTGTTAAACGTGGTGAAGAAAGGTCAGGAAAAGGAGACATTACACTTCCCCTTCCATAGCCTTTTCAGGGGAATATTTAACGAGTATTTTGACTTTTGGTTTGAATGCCCATACGTTTTATTTCCTTTATTGTACTCTTGTGCATTTGCGGTCCTTGCTGGCCACTACTCAAAAACCCCACAGGACCTGACCCTGAGGCTGTTAAAGTGCATGAGGGTCTCCAGAAGCCTCTTCAGCAGTGGAATTTTGTCCAGAGCGCAGGAAGGTGGCAGTCCATTGTGTCATCGCTCAGCTGTGATGGTGACTCCCGTGGTGCCAAATGCAGCCAAAAGAGTCAAGTGATGTTACTCATCAGGGCCCTTCTCAGAACACGCTGTTCCTCACCAGGGCTCTCTGTCCCGGCAGGGACATCTTCATAGCTTTAGTCCCCATGGACATCTGTAAGTGCTCTGTTTGTGCTCCCTCTTCCTTCCCCCTGTGTGGGATTTTCCAGGACAGCTTCTGGAAAGCTGAGTGTTTGTCCTGGTTTTGGGTAACACAGTGCACATTCTGCTGGAGCACGAGCTCACACCAAGAGTGTAAGTAGAGCTTGGAGACCAAAATCAGCTGTGGTGGACACTTGGACTGTGTTTGCCATCAGTTGCACATCCAGTGCAGCACTTTATTCCTCTTGTGTGTGTGTGTTAAGCCATGGAATTTCAGCTCTAAATAGAGCCTTATGTAAAAATACCAAAACTGGAGTGTTTTCCTTCTTCGGAGGGACGATGGCGATGACATTTCAGTTGCAGTTACTGCACTGAGAGAGCAATGCCAGTTGTTTCCAAGCTCCACAGACAAGGACATGAAGCTGATACTGGAATGATGACACTGTACTTCAGGCTGCTTTAAAAAAAAATAAAATTCAGATTGATCCTGTATAGTTTCCTTTGCGTAATATGCTGGGAAGCCAATACTGTCAGGAAGCAGTGCCAGTTTTCCAGCCTGGCTGTAAGAGGGGCATGTGTTTGTATCTGTGAGCAGGAGCTCTATTTGTCAGCCTCAGATATCCATAAAATGTTCTCTCCATCTTTGTGGCGTGAATGATTGTTGCTTTGACTGCTGGCAGACTTAGAGTTCAGGATTATCATGCCCTTATCTCTTTATCCAGAGCCTTATCTGCCCATAACAGATACACTACAGTAGCTCCTTGAATGATTAAGACTTCCATTGCTAACGTGTTAAAAGCTGGCTTCAGGGGAAGCAGGCCTTTTAATAAGGGTGTTCAGTATTTCATTTGTTTTGGGGCATCTTATGGAAAACTTGCATTTTGAAACAATGCATACTTATTTATACAATATAAAGCAATTATTTAATGGGTTTTTTTTTGGCTAGGTGAAGTACTCCACTGGCTAGGACTGTTCTGCACCTATATTTATATATATATAAAGCCAATTTGCCATTATCTAGGGTGTTGTAGGGACTGAAACACATTTGTGAGATAGAGGAAAGAGGAAGCACAGCAAAAAATTATACATTTCGATCTGTGCAGAATCCCCATAGAGCCAGGGTTTCTGAACTTCACTCAAAGATGGCCAAACTGCTGCTGGGTGCAGGCTGCTCCTTAGCAGCTGATCTGCATCATTTCTGTGGCTCTGTACCAGACTTCAACCCAGCTCTGTTCTCTCTGTGTCTGCCATAGCCTGGGGAACCAAGAGTTTGCTGCAGCAGCATCCCTTTGTGTTCTAGGACGTTTAAGTGCAGCACCCAGAAAATAATGATTATTCTCTTTTTCTTCTCTACTCTCCATCCATCAGGAGCTGGTCAGACTCACAATTGAAAAGCAGGAGCATCCCTCTCCCACAAGCCCAGTTAAACCCAGTTTACCAGCATGTAAATCTGACAGGTGGGTCACCAATTTCTTAAGGATTTCTTCTGTGTGCAGGACTAATAGAGAAGGGATAATTTCTGACTACTGATAGTTGAGTTAAAGCATGCAGTTATTCTTCACAGAGGATGGTGTATTGTTCTTTATGTAACCCCATCCATTTCAGAAGGATCACTAAAAGAGATAGGAAAGATTCCAAAACCTGGCAGTGAGACATCCCTTGTGTCACGTGCACACTGTATTCTGCATGTGCCTGGAATTCCACCTGCAGATGCAAATTCTGCCTTCTGCTCTAGGTGTCTGTCTTATTGCACATGATTTAAAATAGGTTTGAATCTGTCAGCAGGCTGCATTCCAGCTGTGGTTTATGATCTGCAATCTGTGTTTTGCATGTTGCAGCCCATCAGAACTTCCCCTTACAGACCGAGAAATGGAGATCCTCAACAAAACAACTAATATGACTCAATCCAACGAGCTGTTGACTGACTCCATGGATGAAGAAGTTGCACCTCCTAAACCCCCTCTGCCCAGCATTCGTGTGGCAGAGAACAGGTAATGCTGAGCAGCCAGCTGACTGAAGAACACCAGTGCCTATAATCAGCTTGTTGGTTTTTAAACAATATTGCAAAATGTGCACAGGAGAGGAGGGTTAGTGACGCTTTTGAATTTCCAGTCCTCCAGAGTAATTCTTCCCTGCTCCTGGACTTTACTTTTTGTTCTGTCTTATTATTTTCTGTTTTCTTTTCCTTCTTTTTATGTGAGGTTATTGCCATGCCCTGATATCCACACGAGAGGCATCACATAAATCCATAATAGCCTTACGTAAAACTGCATGAATTCCACACTCCACAAGTGTCTGGGGCTGCTGTATCCGATGGGAAATGTTCCTTTAACCTCGGCTGGCAGTTACCAATCTGTCCTGCACAGCCAGGTTTTCTGCTTTGCTTATCAGCTTAAGAGTGAAAGCCAATAGGGTGTGAAAAAAATCTTGTGCTTGGTTGTTCTTATCCTCTTCTACGAGTAACCACATGAAAGTTTCTATGTTCTATTTTGAGAAGGAAGAGAAAACCCCCAATTTGCAGGGGTTTTTTTGTGTGTGTGATGTTTTTCTTCTCTAGTACTGGTACTAATGGCTGGTGTGAAAAATACATGTCGTGTTAACTTGAAAATGCAGCATCAAGGTCTGTGGCTGGCAAGAAGAACCACATTGCTGTGCATTTAATGAATTCTCATAGGTTATGTAAAAATTTCCTGGTACGTTCCAAGAACAGAGTATGTGTGCTCTTGGGAACTTCTCAGGCTTGATGATTACCAGAATTATGTGTCGTTAGAAGCAAAAACTAAAAGTCCAGGGGTTAAACTCTCACACGTTACTGCTGATGTGTGTGTCTGAAACAGATTCATGCCAGAACATGGGCCCTTGCAGTGTACGTGGTGAGAGCAGCTCTGACTCTTCCGTTCCCTGAAGCTCACCAAGAAAATAAAAGGGCAGAAAAAGCATTTTTCTGTCCTGTAAATTTTTGAAACGTTAAACATTTTTCAAACCTGGAAGATTCAAGGAGGGGGAGGGACTTCTGTGAATGGAAACAATATTTGGGTCAACCAAAACATCTAATTTGGATTTTCACTGCTTTTATTAAGATATAATTACCATGCTAATTAGCTGCATTAAAAATACTTTTTAGAACAGCGGTTGTTTTTGTTTGAGAAATACCAACTCTTTTCCAACCTTAAAAAATAAATCACTTAACAGGAGTCAGAGTATTCTTAAGTTGATATTTGTTAGTGGATCCATTTTGCTGAATGTCAGCTCCTGGCTGACAAAGGCTTTCTGGAAGACAGCTTGTGAAGCCTCTGAAAGTCTTTTTGCTGGAAGAGTGGCGGAAGAAGCATCAATGCCTGTTGTGTCTTGCAGCCCTCCACCAGCACTGCCCCCTAAAAAGCGTCAGTCGGCACCTTCCCCAACCAGAGTGGCTGTCGTGGCCCCCATGAGTCGAGCTACCAGTGGGTCCAGTTTACCTGTTGGGATCAACAGACAGGTAATGGCATAACCCCTGTGCGAGAGCCAAGGGAAACGTGCTGTGAGCTGTAGCAGAAGCTCAGGGAGGTGCTGTGGCCTGCAGCCACACAGATCCCTGCACGCCTCTGCTCCTCCCAAACAGCCCTGCACGGGCAGCCTGGAGTGGGAGTGTCAGTGGCAAGGAACGTCGGTATCATAAATAATGTGAACAGCTTAATTTTTTTTACAGTGTTGTTGGTTAATTAACAAATTGCTACAAACTTTGTTGCCTTGAGCAGTAGCAGAGTGTGAGTATGGGAGTGTTTGAGTGTTGCCATGTCCAATAGATCAGGGGACAGAGCAGCTGGCTGAGCTCCCTGAGATCTCACCAGGGTTTACTCACAGGCCAAGGGAGCACGTGGCATAGTGAGATCAGAAGTCTGTCTTCATCCAGTCACAATTTAAAACATCTTGTAACTCAAGCAGTAGTTTGAGCTACTGCTCTGACCACTGCTGGTGCTTTGGGGAAATTATTACATTTCCTGGTAGAAAAATGGAAAAGTTGTGTGTGTATTAATCACATTCCGTTTCTTGTGCTAGTCTAGGGTTTATGAGGTTGTAAATGGCTGGGTTTGCTTTACACATCCAGGAACTTACTGGCTCAGCAGTGAGGACCTGAATCATATTAAATTGCACAAAAATCAAATCTTGTCCTCATCCCCAGAGCCTCAGCTCTGGCTTAGGGAACCTCTGCAGTTGTTTGGCTGACCCAGATACAGCTGTGGCCATTCTTCAGGTACAGCTACAGCCACACTAAGGTTGTTCTGATGGAGTGGGAGTAGTTGAGGGGTTCACTTGCAGACTGATAAGTGTGAGTTAATTTCTGAAGTGGAACTGTAGTCACAGGCACAGAAGGTTGTATCTCACTATAGTTTATTCCCCCTTTGCATCCACCTAAGCCAGCTGGGTATTTGCAGTGTCATTCCCTTGGCTCAGTGTCATGCCAAGCTTCACGTGCAGCTGTGAAGAACTTGGTCATCTTCTCAGCATCTGTAAAGTCCAGTGTGGGCCACAGCAAGCCCTGCCTGGAAGCAGGAACACACAGAGCTCCCTGGCATGAGCTGTTTAGCAGATCAGAGGATTTCTGAGCTCTCCATGGGCTTGTCCACCTACAGAGGGCCAGCAGCACTGATCCTCTCCCCTCTGTGAGGTCTTTGCTCCTCAAGCTGCATCTTCCTCACTAGCGAGCTGCCGAGAATTTTGGTGATTTGATTTTTTTTTTTGTCCTGAAGGATTTTGATGTTGACTGTTACGCCCAGAGGAGATTGTCAGGTGGAAGCCACTCCTATGGGGGGGAGTCTCCTCGCCTCTCTCCGTGCAGCAGCATCGGCAAACTGAGCAAGTCTGACGAGCAGCTCTCGTCGCTGGACCGCGACAGTGGCCAGTGCTCCCGCAACACAAGCTGTGAAACCTTGGGTAAGAGGGGCTCTGCAGGGCTGCTGGGACCCCAGCCCTCTCGTCTGGGAGCTGCCACAGCTGAGGTGCAGGAGTTAATGTGGTAAATGCACTGTGCTTGCAACTGTCCTCTTGGAGTTGCTGCGGGCGGTTCAGTGCAGTTGTTTTGTCGGGGAGGAAAAAGCCCAGGGGAATGTGTTTCCCGGGCTGGAGATGATTGCGCTCAAACTCAATTCGGCTCTCAAGTGGAGTGTTTTGTTGGTTTCAGCCCTGTCTGCAGAAATGACAGTCCTGGTAGACTAAAGTGTTGTTTCTACTTACGAGGAAAGAAAATAAAAATATAAATATGAAACAAATTACGTCTGCAATTGTCCACCTATTGAATTTTTCTTATTTGTTTGCTAGTGTAAAGAATTAATTATGAGTTTTACGAAGTCTGGATGTTACAGAAGGTGTAAAGAGATGGTCCCAGCTGTAGGGAAGTTCCACTCTGATTAAAATGAACTGATTAATTAACTGATGGAATGGGAGGGATAGAATTGAAAAGGGCTGAGCAGTAAAAGAGAGAAACTAATACATCATTGTCCTGTCCCCTCTGTTTAACCAGATCAATCAGATCACTATGATCCAGACTATGAGTTCCTGCAGCAGGACCTCTCCAACGCTGATCAGATACCTCAGCAGACGCCAGCTGTCCTCAGCCCATTGCCAGAGTCCTTGGGTGAGTCTGGCTCCCCTTTCCATGGACACGCTTTCCAGCTCCCACAGGGCAGCTCTCCTCCACTGGAATTCTGCAGCCTCTCGGGAGCAGCGCAGCCAACGGAGACTCCTCCAGCTTTACCAGAGAAGAAAAGGAGGAGTGCAGCCTCCCAGACTTTGGATAACTCGGGCTGCAGGGTGTCCTACGAGAGGCACCCTTCCCAATACGACAACATCTCCGAGGATGACCTGCAGAGTGCTGTGGCTGTCCCATCAATATCCTTCACACCCTTTGCTGCTGTTCTGCCTTTCCAGCAAGGAAACTCTGCAGCACCAGTGGAATTCATTGCTGATTTTGCTGCTCCAGATTCGAACAGTGACCCAGAAAAGCCGCCACCTCTGCCAGAGAAGAAAAACAAACACAGTAAGCAAGTTCTTGTGTTTGGGTTTTACTTTTACCTTGCAGTTGTCATGCTTCTGATGATCACTGAGTAGGGGTGACCCCAAAGTACGTGAGTCTGAGTGTCAAAATCAGTTAAAGACACGGAAGGGAAATGCCAGTCCTTTGGTGATCACTCCTAGGGAGTGATTCTTGGAGCCAGGATCGATCCAGGCCCAGAGGAGCTGGAATCACACAGCATCTTCATTACTGTAGTAGCACCATTTTACTTCTCTGTTTACCTGAATTTGAATCTTTGAGACACTCTGCCTTGCAGATCTGCCCAATCTATTCTCCCTTTTTAAGTCCATTCTCTCCCTGCTTCCCCAATTTTGTTTTCCCACTGCAGAAAAGAATTGGGTCCTCTCCAAGAGCTCAGAGAAAGGGCTGCTTTTCTGTCCAAAACCCAGCCTTGCCAGAGCAATTACTTGGCAATAGGAGCACAGTCACCCACATAGCTGTGCAAGACAACACTTAACGAGAGTCCAGTACTGCTGTTTTGCTACAGGATCTCGTTTCCTTTGGATGCCTGAGAATTTCCCACATCATTATAACAAGCAGCCTCTAAAAGCAAAGGCTCCCGTCCCCAGCCAGACTCCCTGGCACACCAGTGCTGACCACATCTCAAACTCACAACCTTCTTCTGATTTCCTTAATGTTCATGGCTGAAAAATGTGAAAGCTCTTGCCAGACAGGCAGCCACAGTGCTCTGCCGAGGAAGGCTGGGGACTGCACAGTGAGATGCAGCAGATACTGGTTTACTGGTCACTGGCTGGCTTTGCAGTTGTGTGTTGCATGAAGAGGTAATGTATACAAGATCTGGATGAAGAGCATTACATTGCATGGCTGGCGGCCCAAGAGAAGAGCTCATTTCAAGCACGGAGTTGGCTTCTGACTCCTTTCTGCAGTTTATAGACTTCTCACTGAGAATATTGTTTGTGTAGAGAGGTTGTGGACTCCCCATCCCTGGAAGGGTTTCAGGTCAGGCTGGGTGGGACTCTGAGCAACCTGGTCTAGTGGAAGGTGTCCCTGTCCATGGCAGGGGGCTTGGAGCTGTGTGGTCTTTAAGGTCGCTTCCAACCCAAACCAGTCTAAGATTCTGTGATTCTCTGGATAAGGTGGGAGTGAGGTTTGTGTGTCAGGGTGTATTTCCTCCCTTCCTGTGTAGTGTGCTCTACCAGTCACTTCTTTAAAAATGTGCCTGTCTAAAAGCATTTCCATTATGCCCAAGTGACCAGTCCACGTTAGTAACCCTCAGGGATTTTACTCAGAGCACGAGGCTTGACTCACCTGAAAGTGAGGGTCATCCAGTGTCCCCATATGCAGGAAGTCACTTTTGTTCCTCTCTGATAATCAAGCAGTTGAAGATGCTAAACTCAGCTAAAAAGGAGCTGAGATGGTTATGGACAACAGAAATTAATGGTGGCATAGGACATAGCCAGGGCTGGTTGTTATGGCTTGTGCTGATCAGAATCCTCACCTGCAGTATGAGCTGCAAGGGGCTGTGATAACAGAGCACCTTAGTGCAGGATCAGGTCCTGCAGTGTGATGAGCTGCTACACCACTCAGACTGGGGTGGATGCAGGGAAATGCACCTCTGTGCACGTAGGCAGCTTTAGTGCAGGGGAGATTCCTGGGTGAATCTTGGGCAAGAGGCAGTTTAACATTAGAAAGAGAGATCTGGGTTGTTTGCTTTTCTCTTTAAGCCCCATGTCTTTGTTTTCTGCTATCATACAAGATGTCAAGTTACTTAAAAACAAGTTTAAAAGCAATCTTTGGCATTATTGCCCAACTTTAACCTCAATATCAAGGCCTTGTAACTGAATTTTCTTTGATCTTAGAATAGAGTTAATTGTCATCTGGCACTATCAGAAATTTTGGGAGTACTGATCAGATTGCATTGTTACGAGAGGTGGAAGCTATTACCTAATGTGTCGTCAACTCTGATGATTTGATAAAGCATCCTTGCTGCAAAGCTTGTAGTAGTATTTGGGATCCCTGACCACTGCAGATTTTTACTTGCATTCATGTGACACTGAGAACTCATTTTAAGTTGTCTTTACTCCACTCTATATCACACCACAGATCTATGGTTGCTAGTTTTACTTTTATTTTCAGCATTAAAAGGCCAGTAAAACTTTACTCAGGCTGTGTGGTGACATCCAGGATATTTTTTGCCCGGAGGCTGATGCGTGTAGATATTCTTGTGTAATCACGTAGGTGAGGCAGGGCTGCTTCCACAACCCCAAGAAACTCCTGGGATCTGGAGGAGATGCACAGATTTTTTAAAAAGATCTAGAGCTCACGCAGATGGGACTTGGTTGTAGTCCCTTTGTTGTGGGTCTTCTTCTGGTAGCTGGCAGGAAATGTTGCAGCAGAGACTTTGATGGTCTTTTTATTGGTAATATACAGAAGATCTGCTTGAGTTAACCTTGTGTATTGGTGTGAGCTGTGCTCAGAGGGACCTCTAAAAGTTGACTTCTGTATAATTTAAACAGAGGAGTGATAGGGCTTTTAGTCTGGCATGAATTGTGGTTATTTTACTGTGCTGTAAGAGTACATGTTACTGTGCTAAGGGCAAATTACTCCAGACTTCTGCTCGAGCTCCAGCATCGTGCTCCTGCTGAACAAGACACAGACACGGAACAGCTTCTGCCATTAAGAGCCCAGAGTCAGAAATAACAAGATCTTTTCCCCAAACAGCTTGGAAACTGCTGGTGAAGCACTTATTCATGCTTCCCTCCCTGTCAGTGGGAACAAAATGCAGGCTGGTGCCCAGTGAGCAGCTGGTACTTAACTGCAGGAACCATGCTGAGGGCAGGCTGGGCTTAGCCAGCGGATAATGCGAGCTCTGTGAAGAACAGCTCTCCTCCCAGGGGTGACAGCAACGACTGGCTCGTTTGACCTTGACTTCTCCAGTGAGTTGATGGGTGGTATAGCTTCAGAATGTCCATTATTTTGGCTCCTGCCCCTGCACACAAATCAGTTGTGCTTGTGCAGGGCCCGGCTGCCAACAGCGCCAGGGTCAGGCTGGGCTGTCGGTGGGCCCTCCACGGGGGATACTGCTGTGCCTCACCTTACTGCAGGTCATCTTCTAGCAACTCTTCTAGACTCCAGCAATCACTGGTCCTCTCCTGCAGCCAAGGCCTGCTTCCAGGACCTCTGGCTGCAGGGAGAGCTGGCTTGGGCGCTGCACTCTGAGCAGTACCTGTGACTTCTACCATATGGGCAGGACTGGTGTGTGCTGGAAATCCCTGAGCAGCTTTAGCTCCTTCAGAAATGACAGCCGAGGCACTGCAAGCAGATTGCAGGGAAGGTGTTCTTAGCCTCAGTCTGAGATTTTGTGGGGTTTTTTATATTTCACATATTTTCTGTCTGGGTTAAGAACTGACATAAGCTGGGCATGTGGTGGGAGAGGTTTCTCTCTCACGCCTCCCTTCTCTCCTGGGGTTCTGCCTCGAGACTGTCACTCCACCCCAGCTGCTCACTGGGGAGTTGCAGCCCCCATCCCTCCCTCTGCACAGTTGCTGCAGGGCGTGCAGCCTGAGCTGAGCTGCTGATGTAATTTCCCATCTGCTTTTTAAATTTCTGCCTTGTTTAAAACCACAGAGGAGAGAGGGGAGAGAAGACCCTTTGCGAACAGCAGTCGTGGCAGTGGTCTTGCTCTCTTACTCTGCTGTTCAATATTGGCAGGGTTCTAATTATGCCCATTTTAATTTGCACTCTGCAGTGTCTGCTCCAGGGCCAGGTTTGTATTTCACCATCCCAACTGTTTTTCACTTTCCTTAAAAACAAAGATGACAAAGTAGAAGCAGAGACATGCTCACCTGCCCAGGACTAGTTGTAGCAAGCCAGGCAGGGGAGCTGCCATGACGATGGGATGCATTAACCATATAAAGAGCTGAGATAAAAGAGCTCTTCATTATTCCCTTGCAGATTGAGTTAAGGCTCCTGACAGCAGTCAGGCTCACTGCCTTGAGTTACAGTGATTTAATTTTACCCAAGTGTCTGATGTGATGCCCTTTCCACCAACACTTCGGAGTTGTGTCATTGCAGTGTGTGGTGTCATTCCAGGAGCTCACAGCTATTGATCCCAAGTGGTGTCTGCAGATCTGGATGTTTAGCAAAGCCCTGGTTTTATAGGTGACTCCACATGAAGGATTGATCTGAATTCAGCAGTGTCTGCTGCATTGTGCCAGCACTGCCAAGCCTGCCTTCTTGGCTTGAGTCCTGCTCAGTTGATGAGCTCTCAAAATGTGGTCTTTTCCCTCCAGCTCTTGTCCTCTGCACTTCTCCAAGGAGTTCTGATCCTTAGTTCACTTTTGCTGCTAGAGAAATACCTTTCATAAGCCTTCTTTAGGTTTTATCCCCTCAAGTTGTTGTATGATACCAGGGCATTTTCCAGGGCACAGGTATTAATAGGAGCATCTTAATCTACTGAATCACTGGTACTTGAAAACAGTATTTTAGTAATTCTGTGTTTTCTATATCTTCACTGTGATTCCAAATATGAGAATATTTCCAGAACAGGCTTCTTTTCACTGGAAAGACTTAAGATGAAATTCACATCCATGAGCAGATTTGATGCAGGTTTTAACCTGAGTGCCAGTCCCAGCAGGTGAGTGGCACAAACACAGCCCAGCAGGTGTGTGCCTGCAGTTTGAAACCTCTGTCACACCCCTGCATGAGGGAGAGGTCTGAACCACAAGGGTGGTGACACCTCTGTGAAGTGGTGCTGGGAAGGAGGAGGGAGGCTGAGGGAGGAAGAGGAGGAAGGCTCAGGTGGCAGGGAGAGCTGCAGGTCAGAATTGCAGCAGCCTTGGCAGAGCTGTGCAGGATCTGTCTGTCCTGCAGGACACGAACAGGTTGTCCACTGGCAGGACTGTGGGGTCACAGGATGGGGACAGCAGGTGTTACCGGTCAGGATTGAAATCCATCAGCTCCATTTCCTGCACTCCCATTGCCTCGACCTTTTTTCTTTAATTATTATTTCATTTTTTCTTTATGCTATTTTTTGGAGGACAGTTATAATTCTTTTGGCAAAGGGCAGCCGTGTTAGCTCCATTTCTAAATGGAGTTTAACATATTAGAGGAAGTCCGAAAAAAGGTGCACAAGGCAGGTGCAAAGCAACTCCTTCCTGCTGACACATTTGCAGGGCTGTATGCTTTTTAGAGGCTGGCCTGGGAGTTTGCATTGGCAGATGAACAGAGGACTTTGCCTTGCAGCAGTGTGGGAACCAGCTTCACGATGTGCAAATCCTGCATTGTGCTCCTTGTATTTATAGCTTTCACTGGAGTCATCCACTCCTTTCAGCTGTACAACTGAAATGCCAGCAGAAGCTGAATAATTGCCACCAATGACCAGATTTACAAAAAGTGACAACTGCTTGTTTGTCAGGAGGAAGGGAGGGATGATCACAGTGCCTTGTGCATGACAGCATGTTTACAAGACCTTGGTTAGTCCTTTCCATGACACTTAAATCCATCTGTCCTTCCTGTTCTCAGGTGTATAGAAGAGTGTTCTTTCGTTATTTTACATTGTTCAGTACACTTCTGATCCTTAAAAATTGGAGGAGAGTTGTAGTAGTCTTTCTGTGGCACTGGATGTCATCTTCCCCATCCAACACTGAAATATTGCAGCAGTAACTAAACCTCTGTCTGAGCTGCATAGACTGACCTGTGTGGGTTTTTTCATAGATTTTGCAAGGATATTGTACAGATGGAAAGGTAGTCTAGATGAGATTTGATCCCATTTAATATTTCTGTTGAACCACATCTCACAAAAGCTTTTGAATCAGTTGGGTTTGAGAATTGGAGATGGTAAAGTTGCATTAAAAGGGGATTGGAGCATGAGGGTGTTGGGTTTGAGCTAAGGGGGTAGGGACACATGGGAGTGGCACTTTTAGAAGGTAAGTATCTTGTACCAGCATTGGCAATGGCATTTAAAGAGCTGAGGGAGAGGTACACCCAGTCTCAGAGGTGGGTGTTCTCTGATAACAGCTTTATCAGCTTGCTAGAATGCAGAACCACTGTAAGCCTCCTTGTTCTAGAAATCTTGCTGACTACAGATATGAGGCTTACTATAGACACAAGAATTATTATAGATTTGTTGTCAAAACAGACTGAGGCTGTTCTGGTTTTTTAAATGACTTTGGACATTAACCGTTGAGGAATATTCTCAGAATTGCCATGGGTTATGTGAGAATTTGAACTAAGCATCAGTAAATCAGACTTCTCAAGTTGCCGTTTGGAGACCAGTTCCTTAAGGTATTACGAGCTGTGTTTGTGGGCTGTGCTGGCTCACAGGGTGGGATGTTTGGATCCTTTCCTGCCAGGTGGTTGGCAACTGTGTGAGCTCCCTGGGAGCACAGCATGGGTGCCCTGCTGAGAATGAGCACGTTCCTGCTGGGGTTTGCAGGGCAGGAGCAGTAGTGTGACCTTTCTCTGCCTTGCAGTGCTGGCCTACATGCAGTTTGTGGAAGACTACTCCGAGCCACAGCCGTCCATGTTCTACCAGACGCCTCAGAACGAGCACATCTACCAGAAGAAGAACAAGTACCTCAGGGAAGTCTATGGGATCAATGACTCCTTTATCAGCTTAGACTCCTCTCAAGATCTGGCACCTCCTCCTGCTCTCCCACCGAAGCAGCGGCAGCTGGTGAGTGACACCTCAGGGACACCTGGCAGGGCCACCAGACTCCCAGGAACAGCTCTGCTCTTCCTGCTCCTGGTTCTGACAGGCTGCAGAGGTGGGAGGATGTCTCACGGGTGTTACCACATCATGCTCCTTGTCAGCTTGTGGATGTGGTTTTAGGCATTTTGCATCATTTACTTTTTTGCTGCTTTCTAACCCCACGTTCAGACCCGTAAGCTTTGAAAGTCTTAAAATGCCCTAGAAATGAAATGTTCCTCTTCCACATGGCAGGGCTGAATCTGTGCCAGGCTACAGGCTTGTGTAACGACAACTGCTTGGAAGATTTTGACACACTGAGCAGCACAATTTTCAAGAGATTGCTGCACTGCTGTTCCCAATGCTGTTTTGAAACTGTTGTCAAAGATGCCACTAATAATAACTATTTAAGCATAATAACTGCTTTTATATTATTATGCACAGACTTCTGGTATAGCCACTACTTAACCCATGCATGTTTTGTCCACATCAGTCCCCTCATGTGGTTCAGGGTTTTACCTGTTTCTCAGTGTTGTGCTGGCCCCCCAGACTGCCAGCACAGAAAGGCACATCCACATGTGTGTGGGTGGTGGGTTTAACAGCACAGAAAGTGCCATTTTCCATGTAGGGGTTGAAATCCTGGCCTCAGTGATGGCAGCAGCAGTTTTGTTTCCGACCTCAGTGGAGCTGGGATTTTGTCCCATTTCTTTTTAAGGGTTTTACTTTCCTTTATTTTCTCTTGTTTTTTTCCCCAACTCCAACCTTAGGGATGTTGTTTATATTAATTATCTTCTTTGCTCTATTGTAAAAAAAAAAAAAATTCTTTTGTGCTGATGCAGCTCACTTAAATTGGCTGTGGCATTAACAAAATGGGAGGAAATGTGGGAACAGAGCCATGGTTTTACCATCATGAGTGCGACTCTTGCAATATTTCTTCATGGTATCTGTGCTAAAGTTTGACTGTCCCAGAGTGCTACTTTTTAACTCTAATTTTGGGATTTGCATAACTACATTCCTGTGATGCAAGTAGGAGTCCTAAAAAGATAAAGTGACATTTCTGGCTAAGCTAAACTGAGTATTATGCTTTAATTCTTTGTGGGGACAAGACTTTAAATGCTGGTGTTCCATCTGCTTTGCAGGGACACTGAAGAGTCCGCAGGACTCCTCTCTGGAGGATCAGGCAGTTCTGCAGGGTCTGTGGCCCCCATCAGTGTGACCCTTCCACTGTCACTTGGACCTTGCAGTCCCTTGCCTGCCTCCCCCTCCTCGAGGTGGCTGCACGTCAGTGACATTTCCAGTGGTGACTTGGGCTGCACAGTCATGATCAAGGGTCGGCAAAGCACAGATTTATTGCAGCCGTTGTGCAGAAGGGAAATTCTGCTCCTTTTCCTGAATTTGTCGGCTGAAACGAAGCATTTCTTTGCTGCCCTTTAATCATTATCTGGACAGCCAAGATGTCACTGCTTTGCCTGCTGGCCATTCTTGTTGTTTTGCAAGGTGATACCATCAAGGTGTTGCTTGCAGTTCCCCTGAAGCAAAGGTTTCTTCAAGTGCAGCCCGCCACCCTTCATCTCTCTGTTGGGAAAGAGGTGCAAGCAGACGATGGCTTATTCAACAATCACTGTAAAAGCCACCAGACTCTTGTTCCTCTGCTCCTGCTGCCCTGAGAGTTTTTGAAATGGCAAATCAAATGGGCATCAGCTGCTCTAGAGTAGCAAGTTTTGCTGTATGGACTCCTCTATAGTATAATAATGAGGAAGTCCTTTCTTGTGAGCTTCAGATCTTACTCAAAAATAAGATTGCATGTTTGAATCATACGTTTTATTCAACGAGTCAGAGCTGAGTAAACCTGGATATACCTTAGCCTCCCTCAGTCTCCTTACCATAGTGGAATTCAGAAGAAATTCCTTACTAGGATTTGTTACTTACAGTGTAATATCTGCCTTCTGCGCAAAGGATTGTAATCTTGGATTAAACAGAGAAATGGCAGGACATCGTTGTTACCAGATATCCCAACAGCACCCCTGAGGACCCAGAGCTCACACTGGAGAGGTCAAATTCCCAATCTGCAGGTTGCCACAAAAAATAGTAGTCCGCAAGAATCAGGTGCTTAGAGCCAGAAGCAGGAGCCAATTCCTCCTTTGAGCATCTGCCCCTACACCACGAGGAGAAAAGGGCAGTGAGGAACAGCTTGTCTCTGCCAGCAGCAGCTGTCCACGGGTGAGCGGGGAGGGGGAGGCAGGAGTTTAGTTTTTAAGGGATTTGTGAAACAAAGAAGATTTGAATTGTGATTTTTATCATGCCTCTTGAGCTCAAGACAGGCATATTGGTGTGTCTGGCTCTGATGAACTGTATGAATAGCTGTTTGTTTAGCCAGCCATTATATGCATTGTTTTACAGTTAGCATTTCTTGCCCTTTATTCATCGCCTTTTCTGTGCTCTCTTTTCTCTGTGTCTTGTGTCTCCTGCTTTCTCCCCCCTTTCCTCAGCAGGCCTCCTATGCTGCCTCTTCTTTCTCTTCTGTCTCCTACTGTGTCCAGCAAACTAAAGTGCCCTTCACCCCCGAGGACTGCGGTGCCACTCAGGGCCTCACTATGTCAGTCTCTAACTCCTTTCTCAGCCGGCACAGCTCCTTCCCTGTGCACTCGGTGAGTCCTCTCTGCTCTGGGACACGCGGGGGGCTTCCTACTGCTGATACACCTCTGTGCGAGTTCTGTGCTCACCCTCCTCTCAGGTGGAGCTTCCTCTGGGGGCTTCTGAACTCACGTGGTCACCAGCCAGCTGGGAAAAAGGGTGTGTAAATCTTCCGAAGAGAAGCCCAGGGGAGGTGTAGCTTTCATTACTTTGTATTTTGTGTCCATGTTGACATTTGTGGAGGGGGACTGAGGAAGGAGAGCTGGCCTGTGTGCCCAGGGACACTCCTGTGACCTCCATGTGCCCCAGGCTGCACGTTGGAGTCTTTCTGTCCCGTTGCACAATGCCAGTGATGCGGATGGGCCAATTAAATGCTGTCGTTTGAGCCTGACCTTTGGAGAAATAACAGGATGCCGTCCCCAAAATCCATGGATTTAGTCAAACATGGAACAGGGGCTGCAGCTCCTTAATTGTTTTTCTAGAAAACAGCCTCTACCAGATCTTTCATCTCATATTTGCCTGTCTGCTTCCCTTCACATCTCCATGATCCCAAACAGGCTCAGTTTGCTTGGTATGATTTGCTGATGGATGAGCAGGGTTTTCTCTCCTACAGCACTTGTGAGCAGCCTGAAGAGCGAATGGTAGGAGGAGCTGGAAATTATTTAAATCAAAATAGTATTAGAGCACTGCTTAAATCTCTGATCAGCTGCTTAAATTAAATGGCAGTAATAACAAAGTGTTAATATAATGAAATTAAACTCAACCATGGGATTCCACCAGCTCATCAGTGTGGGGCTCGTTTGCATGTAAAACTATGTGGTTATGCTCTGATTGCCATGTGATGACAACTGAGAATACACTATTTTTTAGCAGTGACCTGGATGTTTAGTAAATTAGGCTTCTTCTGGAGAAGAAATTATCAGACAAGACTTGAGAAAATTCAGAGGTGTTCAATTAGTTTAATACTAAATGTTTGAAAACAGTATCCTCCCACTGTGCCACTGCTTTCTTCCCATTTCAACACTTACTTATTCTTTAAAAATTACTGATAATTGTTGGTCCAAAGAAGAAGAAAGTATTCAGGTGCTTTACAAGTAGTGCTACTTCACAAGCCATGAATGAAAGCTTTTGGCTTCCACTTGTGTGAGAGAGAGAAGTATCATAGTTTTGCTGCACAGATGAAAAGGCTGAGGGGTGGAAAGGTTAGTGCTTGCATTAATTTGTGGTAAACAGTTTTAAAATTTGAAGTAAAAGTCCTGAATTGTACAGCTCTCTTATTTGGTAGTGGTCCTTGCAAGCAAAACATGGAGGTGTAAGACTAGGTAAAAGCTCTTGACTATTTTTGTTTTAATTGAGAGGCTATAAATATGATTCTATAATGTTCTAAAAATACATGGGCTCTTTGATTTTAAAAAGTGTCCTTGCTGGATTAAATGGTTACTACCTATTAAATTGTTCTGACCCATTCTCATCTTACTTTGGACTACATTACAGTGAATATATTACTTTAAGAAATGTTAAAAAATCCTTACTCTTTCTTACAAGGATTTGGTGAGGGGAAAATAAATGGCTGGAGCATGAGGAACATGAGAACAATGAAACAGTGCACACTGTCTAATGCACAAAGGAAATAAGCTGAATTAAAAATGGTGATTTTTCCATTAGTGCCTTTAAATTAGTATAATCTCATAGTTTCTCATTACTCTAGCGGGTCTATTTTTTTCACAGCTATAAGTGAGATTTTCACTATGAAAGTATCTCTTTGAGCTGCAAAATACCAATGTCCTTACATGCATCATAGCTGACCCATGTAATACCATAACCATGGTTTATCCCATTTCCCCTACCCCTAATAAGACAGAGATGTGAAACAGCTGTGCAGGTTTGGATCCCTCCCAGGGTGACACCCTCCATCAGCACGGGAAGGAGCAGAGCCCTTCCTGCAATCTGCTCCGTGGGGTTTCACACAAGGGATGCCACGAGCTGCACCAGTAACACTTGAAGGATGTTGTTCTGCTCCTCATATTCTTGTGTCTTCGTTTTTCCTCTCCCCCTGGAGAAAGGCCTGAACAGTAAAGCTGGTAAAAATAAGGGTTAGCTCCCACCAGCCCCAGGGAGGGAGTCAGTGCCAGGGAGAGCTCACCTTTCAGGCACTGCCAGCTGAGCAGTTGGCCTCTTGTGTACCCAGATAGCAGATCTTTGAAAATTATATGTCCACTGCATAAATCATTATCCATTCCACACAGGAAGCGAAACCCTCCTTGGATCAATACCAGGAAGTCCGAGCTGCTGAACACAATGGCTGTGCATTGACCCAGTGTCTCAAGGCACTGCAGCTTTGCCAAGTGTAGCCAATTTTCAGAAGGTGCCCTGTGCTTTTTTTCCTTCCCTGGAGACTGGCCTGGGGAGGGCACAGGAGTCAATCCCAGAGGGAGGCCCTGGCCCTGTACCCGTCTGTTCATGAGCCTGCACCACGTTCTCCATGTTATCCCATTAGCTCTGTGCTCCAGGTGAGGGATTAGTGCCTTACTACTGATTTACACAGCTTAAAAAGACTGTTTTTCAGACAGCAAAAAAGAAGTGAAGTTGTTCAGAGCATCTTTTAATTTTTAATGCATGAATTTTTCTAGAACCCTGACTCCTTTACCTCCAATCAGCACTGCAGAGGCTGTTGCAGCCCAGCTGCCACTGCTGCTCTGTCAGCCCACTAATTGTGCTTTTCCCTCCTTTGCAGGAAATTGTGTCAGAGGTAATAGCTTTTACTGGATAGAGGCAGATCTTGAGCAACTGGATCAAACCTCATAGGTTTGGCAAGTTGAGCTGTTTTTTAAACCAAGTCTGATTCGTGTCTGGCCTCTGTGCCAGCAGGGGTTGTGTTGGTAGTGTGGGCTGGTGTTTTAAGGAACTGCTTTCTGTTCCCCATCCCATGGACAACTAAGCCATTAAATCCCACACTGAGGGGACAACTGGATTGTTCTGTCAAGAATCATTCAAGGGATTCCCATCTCTTTGAAAGTACTAAGCAGTGGGAAGGGTGTGCAGTAAGAAGGCATCGTCCTTGGTTACAGTTGGCAGTAGTTTTTCTCCAGCTGATCACTTCCCTCCCTTCTTCTTGTGAACACAGAGCTGCTGTCCCTTGCTTTAATAAATCCTTGTGCTGTTTGGCTTCAAATGGGTGGGCAGGTATCTGAGCAGCAGGAATCAAATCTCGTTACTTCCTGGCAGCTGGAGAGCTCTGCCCTGACAGAAGAAATCATCCAGTGACAAGCTCTAGTGCTCCCCATCCACACGTTTTCCAGCAAAGGCTGCAGAAAGTCCTGTGGAAGCTTTTCCTCACTGAAACAAGGAACAGTTGTATTTCCATGGCATGTTCATGCCATTAGTGGAAATTTGGCTGCATCCTCCACCATGCAGAAATAAGTTGCCTCTCTCAAAATGTTGTTTTTTCTTACGTTTTCTTTTTAATTAAGAAACATTTCCAGTAATTTTCCAGAAACCAACTGGCTGTCAGGTTCCAGCAGAAGGCGCAAGTGATTTCCTTAGGAAAGCTGCAGTTCAGCGCTTCTGTTCTCACTTGTTCCCACCATTCTTGAGCAAATTGAGCAAGTGCTCAGAAAATTCACAGCAACTGTTTTCCTTTCTTGTGTGCGCGCTAACGTATGTTCAGGAAAAGGGGGGTCAGATAAGTGATTAAAGGTGTACATGATGCAGACATGTGCTTCCCATGTTTTCCCTGCCTTGCTCCCATTCCTGTAGCTCACTTCAGTCTGCAGCACACACCAGGCCCTGGCCCTCAGCAGAGACTGAGCTGTTTTCATTCAAATGGTGGGAGCCTCAATCAAACCACGACTGGGAAGTCATAATGTGTTTGTTCATTTCTGTTCTAAGGTTTTGGCTCCTTAATTTGGAGCAGAGGAAAGGGGGAATGAAAGGATTTGTATCCTTTTAACCAGCTGCTGAGTCCTAGGTATTGTTTTGTCTTTCCTGTTTAGCATTCCTTCTGTGTTTGTGTTCATTTCCACTGCCCACGGCAGGCCTAGATGCTGGTATTAATAGTGCTGGTATTAATAGTGCTGTTGCCTGCTGGCATCACTGGCTCCTGCTGCTGAAAACCACTTCCTCTGGAGGTTTATACATTTTCCTTGCAGTTGGAACACTGCAAATTTCTGTAGGTCTCGCTAAACAGTCTCATGTTGACTTCATAGGCCACACACACCATTTTTTGTGTGACTGACTTTATAAAAGTCTTTTCTTGGTCTGCAGACTCTGTCTTTTCAAGATTTGCCAGTTAGACCTGGGGGCTTTTTCTTCAAGCTAAAGAAGAGTTGATGCTGTAGGTGCAATCAAATTGAATTCTCCTGATAGTTTCCAAAGACAGATGCGTGGCAACATGGCTAAGAAATCTTACAAACGTTTCCTTCTGCCCCTGCCACCTTGTTGGTTTTGTTGCAAAGATGTGCAGGAATCTCTCCCCCATAAGAAGAAGTTTGGATTTTGTGTTTGCTCGTGCAGAAGCCAGGAGACAGAACAAGCCCCATCCATCCATCTGCTGTGCTAACCATCACTTCAAACCAGGGAGGTCAGCTCTGCAGCCAGGTCAGAGGCCTTGCTGAGAAACATTCCAGCCCGAGGAGTTGCTGCCTTTCCTGTGGCAGTGCTTGAAGCCATTCTGTTGGCAGCTTGTGTTTCCAGCCATTCATTGCAGGAGCATTTCCTTCCTCATTAGCAGAAGTACCTGGAAGCCCAGCATTGTGTCATGAGATAGGAAGTCTTTTCCAGTAGTTGTCTGTGCAATTATATTCTTAGGGTGTAACGACTTTGTGCAATACCCAGTATTTTGGGAACATAATTCTGTTCGAATTTGGGCATCCAGTTCTGGCATGTTGCCAGCATCGTTCTCTTAATAGCATTAGCAGAGGAGATCTAAAAGATTGATCCTCTCCTCTGATAGCCTCATATTTTGGAAGTCTGATGCTCTACCTGATCTGGGAGTGTCGGGCAGGATGGCAGATTAATTTGGCAGAAGTCCATAGGGTAACTGAGAAGGCTGTGCTTAAAAGGTAAAGACTGTGTCTGCTGAGGCTGCAGATGCTCTGTCAGCCATGTAATTGAATTCAGCTTTGGATTTAGGCTGGAGACTGCTGTAACTCGCACCCACTGGGTCCCTGCATATATATCCCTGTCTCCCAGTTAGCTGTGGTCAGCCGTGCCTGGTGAGTGTGAAGAAACATCACTCTTGAAATAAGTTTTCTATTAGAGTGCTTATCTCCTACCATCTAATCCAAATAAACAGTCGGAATGTCCGTGACCTTTGGGACATCCTGTAACACAGCTTCTAATGATGGAAAGCTGTTCTGAAATAGTCACCCTTGCAAAAAAAATCAAAGGCAGCAAATAGAAAAGAAAGAAAGATGCTTTCTCTGGGAGACCTGTGTGTGTCACGGTGTGTGGGAAACGATCAGGGCCAGGCACGTTTGCTTCCCACTGTTCCCAGGAGACAAGACTGCTCCCAGCTCAAAGCAAGCTTTGTGCCGGTACTTTCTGAGTGGCAGAGAGGTCTTTAAAAACCACTGTGCTGTGACAGGAGAGGGAACTCTCTCTGCTCCTCCTTAGCTGTCATAGGCCAGGCTCACTTTTGCTGGGAGACCCTCTTCTGGTCCTGCGGTGGCAGCTGGCAGCATGGCCAGAGTGTGGATACAGGAAAGCATCCTTCCCCAAAGATTCTGTTGCACCCTCTTTTCCCAGAGATTAATTGGAAATATTTCACTTAAAGCAAAGCCATGGAGTAGGAGGTTATGTTGGTACAGCCATAACCAGGAAACCTCTGAGGAGCTAATTAAAACAAGTATTCATTTGTTTCCAAGATAAACTGTTGCCTCTTGGGGGAAGCACTGAAGGATGAGTTGTTTCCTTCTGACAATTGTGTTGAATGGACTGTCCCCTCCCCAAAAAAGTATGTCTTTTAGAGGATGACAGGGCTTCCAAGAGATGTACAACACCCAAATCCCATGGAAGCCATTGCTGCAATTCCTGGGGCAGCTGCTGGCTGGGCTGGGTCAGACTGGGGAGCAGCAGGAATGGGAGCCATATGGACATCATCTCCACTGCAGGGTGGGTTTTTTTCCCTTTTAAAAGTATGCTTCAGTCTTGGCTCTTGTCCCAGCACGGCTGCATAGCTGGAATTCCAGAGCTGCTTGCAGGCTCCGGAGGAAGGAGGGGGCTCCCTGGCTCCCTTTCTACAAGATGCAACTTTACAAGATTGGAAGTCGAGAGCAGTCTGACTAATTAATGCCAGCACACCAAAGGCTTCTCTGCACTGTTCCCTTTGTTAACAGCATGCTGAGAGCCTGTCTGCATCCTTAAATGATTATTCACGGATCACATAATGAAGATTAATGCATTTTCATGGATACCTGGGCCTTAAACTGGCATTTTCAACATACCTCGTGCCAGGAGGTTGATCTGAAAGGTGTATTGATGAGACCAAGGAGAGATGAACATACAGTGATTGTGAATACTGACTTAACTGCATTCAAACTTCTAAAATCCCTGCAATGTTATATTTAGGTCTAAATTGCCATTGAATTGGGATTAATGTGTGTGAAACTCCGCGAGGCAGAAGCTGTGCAAATGTTCCTGCCCCAGAAGCAATAACTCATCTCCCTGAGCTGCTGGTCCAGGCTCCAGGCAGGGAACCAGAGTCTGCCCTGAGCTAACCCTGCCAGCGCCTCACGCAGGGCTCTGCCTGTCCCGGAGTGACTTGGCTGAGCACGGTCATTTCCTTTCACTCCTGCCCTGCGTGAGCTCCACTGCTGCTTTGCAAAAGCCTGGCTTTTCCTTTGGGTTCGGCAGGTCAAGGACAAAACCCCTTGGAACTCCTGGGTGGAAGATGTCCATCAACTACAAAGTGAAGGACAGCATGTGCCGCCCGTCTCATGTGGGTGCAGGAAGTGCAGCAATGGGGGAGCTGGCACAGAGCTTCTTCTGGAGCTAATTATTTCCTTCACAGGAGCAGAGGATCTTGTTATTGGGACAGCAGTTTTTTGAGTGCCTTCTTGAGCCTTTGAGCCGTGGTTTGGGGTCTAGGCTGGGACTGTGGGGTGATAGTTGGCATATTAGCGCCGGTGAGATCATGAAATACCAGGCAGGCATAATGAATCTGCTGAGCCAAGGTGATGTCATGAGCCTGGCGTCTTACGAGGGATTTAGTGGTTTGTGCCATGCAAGTGAAAATGAATAAATGTAGAGCATTTATCCAGGCAGAAAGTAAATACAGAGATTAGACTTGTCATTGTTACTGAGGCAGCTCCAAATGCTGACAGTGTCCCTGGAGCCAGCGCTGCTCATCCGGAAAGAAATGGGCAGGAAGAGAGAGGAGCCTGTCCTAGAGCCAGTCTCCTTTTAGCCACAGGCATGTGGTGAGGATTTGCATTTTAATTATTTTTCAGTAGCCTTTTAAGCTCTCTTTCCAAAGCATCCCCCTCCTCTCCTCTGTATTATGGCTTGCAATTTGTTTTGGGCCTTGAGAATACACCCAGAGCACTGCCGGACTCCACACCAGGCGCAGCCACTCAAGGATTAAGGTGGTGGAAGGTAAAGTCTAGCCATTGACCCTTACATTTCCTTTCCTTTGTAGTGGAAAAGCTTTTTTGACCAGGATTCTGGCCTGAGGCTGTTCTCAGTTTAGATTTTTAAGCTCACATCTTTCCTAGGCAGAAACAAAAATGCCCCTACTGAATTGGGTGCTGCTGCTGGGGCTCGGGTGATGGACTAAGCTTTGCTTTTTCTTACCTGCTTAACTCTCCTGAGAAAATGTAGCTGGAATTCTCTGATTCCTGCCTTTGTTTCTCTTTCTTTTTACATCACAGTGGTGTCACTTTTCGGCCTGGTTTGAGCAAGTTGTGTCTGTGCTTCTTGAGAGCTCTGTGCTGCACCATCCTGCAGCAGGTCCCTCAATGAGCAGCGCCACGGCTTCCTTCCAGCCTGGGTTTTTTTGGGACGATGTGATTCTTCCTTCAGTCCACTTTTCTGTGACACAGATCTCACTAGTGGTTGAGCTCTGCAGGTTTTAAAATAAACTCCTCTCCAGTAGATTTAGCATGATGTTTTTTTGATTTTTTTTAATGGTTGTCAGCTTTGTTTTGGACTTACCCTGATGGCAAATCTTACTAGCACCAGATGTTAAAAGACAGAGGGTTGCTCTTGTTTTTCTTGGCACAATATATTCCCACTGCACCCTGTTTAATATTATCTGAACAGTAATCTGATGATTAGGAGAGATAGTGAAATAAAGCTTTACGCAGATGATCTCTTTTCATCTCTTCAGCTGACTCTTCAAGGCACTGCATTAAAGGATCGGTTTGATAAGGAATTCATCACTCCAGAGGGCAATTACCATTTTTGCTCCCTGTTTTTCACGAATGGGAAGGAGTAGCAGCATAATCTCCTTTATCCTTCCGTGTAACTTTGAAGGCAGTATCCAGCCATTCCTCCCTGGGAGCTGTGTGTTCTGGAACAGACTTGACACAGTAGCTGTTAAATTACAGGGCTGGAGAAAACAGCGTCTTAAATTTGGATTCTGTGGAAAATCCCAGAAAAGCAATAAGCACTTGGAGTATTTTTCTCTATCTGGATACTTCCAGCATGCTCAAGAGTCGTGGTTTCTGTGTGCCTTTGCATCCTTTCCTCCAGGTGATTTTCAGGGTCACTGCATCAGCAGTACTGAGTTACCCAGGCTTTCCCCTACCTAGCAAAGGCTGGATACCTGCAGGGCACACCTTGCTGCTCACTTTCCCTCTGTGAGATGAGCAGCTGAGCTGCTGTTTGTGCAAGAATACGCCTCTCCATGAAAAACCTGGCTGATACATCCCAGGTAGCAATTCCTGCTCTAGTGTGTGGATGGTAAAATAGTGCTGCCTGTGTTGGAAATGCCTTGTGCTGTCACTGCTACGCTGCTGCCAATCTAATTACTTTTTCTTTTGTCTGTCTCTTTCCTTTCCCCATCTTCCTTGTTTTTGTGTTGTGCATCTCTGCATCCTGCAGTACAAATCTGTGTTTAGGTCCTACTCCCAGGACTTTGTGCCTCACAACCAAGTCTCCATACCTCCTTTCCTCTCTTCTACCTCCTCCTCCTGCTCCACCCCGCCTTTTCCACCCGTCCATCCATCCCAGAGCCCCGACCTAGCGGTGCCCACTGCAGCCAGCCAGTCACCCAGCACTGTGGATGTGCCAAACTCCTCTTCTCAGGAGAGCAGCTTTAACGGGAATGCTCCTGTCTGCCTTCCTTCTGAAACCTCTTTCACTGATTCTCTCCAGACGCCTTCGGTGAGACTTTCCAAAGAGATGATAATGCACCTTAACACAAGGCTGCCTTTATTTGTTGTTGGGTTTTTTTTTAAAGAAAATGTATCCTTTATTAATACATGTCAGATGTGGTCTAGTATGGTTTCCAAATATGTGTGAATTGCAGAGAAGAAATTGCATACAAAAATGATGGCTTGAAAAAATGAACAACCTCAGCAGGTTTGAGAAAATGTTGAACCTATGTAGGAAACACAAAATGTCAAATGCTGGTGAAGGGGAGAGTTGGCTGTAGCTTCCTGCAATTGTAATACAAAGCTGAGGGAGGTAAAGGACTGTTTTGTGAGGTTGGTGGTTTCTAAACACGGGCTCCTAACAACAGTTCACATCCTGCGGTTGCTGCCTGCTCCCTCCTAAGTCACCAGGAGCAGTGGGTGCAGTCCAGCTGTGTGTCTCCTGTGCATAAAGCCCATTGTTCTCTCCAGGTTCCTGCTCTTCCCAGTTGCCATCAGCCCCAGCTGTGTGCTTGGTGGCAGGTCATCACATGTTGGTGCAGTTAGGCTAACACTGTTCCCACACTGCTGGTTTGAGGTCCCAGATCCGTTTGCAGATCACTGAGCAGGTCTGTCCATTACAGCTTCTTTTTTAAACACCTCATTTTCAAGACAGTTCCTCTTTCCTCTGCTGCGAAGCCGAGAGTTGATGGGATTAGAGCTGTCAGCACAGGGCGTGCTAGTGCTGCCTCTTTGCCAAGTTTGGAAGAGGGTCACTGATTACAGAGTAGATGTGCAGCTTTTCACGCTTTGGACACGACCTTGCTTTGCATCTTCCTTGCACTGGGTCCTCGTTACATTCCAGAAGGCCTCGAGTTTGGTTTATTCTGGCATGAAGGGTCTAGTCTGTGCTTGTAGTGTATTTTGAGGGATACCTTTGATGCCCTCAGGGCTGCAGGGCTGGTCTGCATTCAGCGACAGGACTGCCCTGGGTAGGACAAGCCCTTTTGTGTCCAGCTCTGAACATTCCGCTTCCAGCACCTCGGAATCCTCCCGCTGCACCTTGGCAGTCTCAGCCAGAGTCCACAGCTCTTGCAAAGCAGTGCCTGCTGCTGCCCTCCTGCAGCTCAGGGCCTTTGGGATAGTCCTCCAGAACCAGAAAATAATGACCCCCAGGATGGTGCAGCCTCGGTGGCCGGTGTTGGCCACGGAGACAGAGAACAGCTCCGAGTGAGGTGACAGCAGTTGCCGAGGGCAGTTCTGCTCCCAAGTTCTCTCTCACATTAAGTCTGGTGGGGGGCACCATCACATATTTCCTTTCATCCTGTCTCCCTCAGAGTGAAAACGCCAGTGAGGAGGCTGGTGAGGGTGAATACGTCAATCTGTATTCCTCTGGCCAGAGCAACGGGGAACTCCCTGGCTCTGAAGGAGTAAGTAACCCGGAGAGGCCGGGCAGGGGCTGCCGGCTGCATGCTGAGTTCACGCCTGGCTCACGCGCTTGGCACCGGCCTCTCCTCACACCCTGGAGCTCCCGTGTCCGTCCTGCTGCCCTGCCTCTCTTGCTGGCCACCCCTCTGCTTGCCCACTCCTGGCTGCAGGTTTGGGGCCCTGTCGGTGCAGGTGGGGAGCAGGTGGTGCCTTGGGGTCACGCTGAGCCCTGGCCGGAGGCAGGGGTGGCTTTTCCTGCCGCGCTGTTTCCTCTGCGCTTCGCTGGCTGTTTGGAGCTGCTTGTGTGAGGTTCCCTCCCAGAAAGCTGCACCCTGGCCTGTGCCATCCTGGGGCCACCTCTTTTCTTGCAACTGCTTTGCATTCCCTATTTTAATACAGAAAGCCTTCTGCTCTAAATTTTTTTTTCCCTTCACTGTTTGGATACAAAGTAAGTGATTGATTTAGCATTGTAATCACACCCTGTTTCTTCCTTTACTCAAGCCTTGTATCTTAGATATTTCCGAGAGGAGCCAGGGTGTTTTCCATTCCAGGGAGGTCCTGTCTTCCTGTTGGGTCATAGGAAACAGTGGCAGAGGTCCGTAGTAATCTTTTTGCCTGCCGTCATCTTGGAAGGCACATCTCCTACAGGATGTCTCCAAGACCTTTATCCATGCTGGTGTTAAACGTGCCAAGAGATAGTGCTCCCATCACTTCCCTTCAGGAGACACATCTAGGCAGGCCCATCCTTTTGGGTAGCTGTGAGCAATTTCTCAACTTTGAAGCAGAGGACTTTACAGATAGAGTCTGGAAAAATCCTGCAGACACCAAGAAACCTAAGCCCAGCAGGGTGTTTCCATGCTGGATAGCATGGAGATGGTTTCAGTCCTGTCTGTTCACTGGGTTGAATTTCCAAGCCTTGCTCTGCATGATGTTAAATAATTCTGAACTCTGACACTGTTGGATTAATATTCCCATTTGCTGTTCATGGCTATTTGTCTCCTTAATAAACGGCTAATTTAAAATGCTGTATCTTTGCTCTGAGCTCTCTACCTGCTGTTCCGTGCCGCGGGTTCAGCTGGTTCTGCTTTTTTGCATTAGCCTCATTTCCACAGCCCTGAGTTGTGGAGTGGAAACGTTGCATCATTGCAGAACCTCTTCTGATGGGAGAGAAGGGAGGTGGGAAGCAGTGAGCATCCACCCCCTAAGGCAGAGGGGCTGTGATCAGGAGGGGAACTGAAACTGGAGAGCTCAGAGCTGGCTGTGTCCGTTTGGATTAAAGCAGGAGGCAAAGTGTATTTCAGCAGGAAGGGCTGGAGGAAAAATAAAAGGTCATGACAGGGTTAAAATCCAAGACAACAGCTGACTTGTGTTGTAACTTTCAGCATCATTTCACAATGTTAAAAGCAAACAGTGCTAATTACACGAGTCTCCAGAGATGGTCCCAAATTTCCTGTCTGATTAACTTCTGTGCTTTCCTGGCATTTGGCATTAACTTGCATCAATCTTTAACCGCTCTGTAGGAATTTACAGTAAAGGGTCATTCAGAGGCAGGCAGACTGTAAATGCAAGGCTTGCTGGGCTCAAGGACCCCGTGTAATAATGAAAAACTCCTTTCTCTTGGCAGGACTCCCCCTCTGTCAAAGACGGCCACTCCAAAGACTCTGCTTTGAGCAGCAGTGCCATGGGGAAGGAGGGCAAAGATGGTGCTGAAAGGTGAGCCTGACCCTGGTGCTCCTGCTTCCAGCCTCGAAGGGTACAGAATCCCAACATCCCCTCTGCCAAACCATCCTTGGGGCTGCCTGTTCTGCCCTCATATCCTCCTGCATGTTCTCTAAACTTTTAAGCCCACTTTTTCTGCACAGCCAGTGAGTGGTGGGATCCTGCTGAACGAGGAGAATCCTGGCAGGATGTCCTTACTGGACTCAGGGAGCCAGTGGGGGTTAGTGCAGCCTGTGTTAGCCACCCTCAGTCCATCTCATTGGCAGTCCTGTCATTGACACTGCCTGCTCCTTCCTGCTTCCAGGGAAACGTGTGAAAAGAGCCTGTATTTCTGTTTGGAATAGTCTTCCAGAGGGAAATTTCTTCCTAACCCTGCTAGTTAGAGGCTGGCTGAGGCCCTGAAGCAGGAGGCTTTATATCCCTTCTAATGCTCTTAGCTATCATTTGCCTATGTAAATGAAGAGGTGCAAACTGTAACAGATGGGCTTCAGGAGGAGTGGGGTGAGTGCTTCCCTGCTGCTCGAGATTGCTCTGCAATTGCATTTCTAAAGCAAAAGTAGAGAACAGCGTTGATTTGTGTATGTGACAGTCAACTTCCCTCCCCCGTTTTCCTGCAGTTGGTTTGAAGGTTTTAATCCCTGCAGTGAAGGAGACAACACAAGAGTGCTCTGCAGAGCTCACTGTCTGCTCAAAGTACTGACTGGTGCCTGAGATTTTGGCCTGTGCCTGGGGAAGCTATGAAGAACATGGGTACTTCATTGTTTCTAGAAATACAGGAACAGAGAGGACATGTCCAGGCACAAGAGTACCAGCCTTTGGGGGTAGGAATTCTAGAGGGGGATGTAGAGAAAAAAAAAAGTCAGAATTTTCTGCTCTATTTTCCTGCAAAACTAGACCCTGTCATCTCCCCTTGTCTCAGCACAACAGGTCATGAACTGACTAAGATATGTATGTGTAGGGTGTGCTCAGTCTCTGTACACTCGAGGAAGGGCTTAGATTTGTGTGCGCTAAAAATTTGATGGATTAAGGAGACATGGAAGTGTGTACTTACGCAGGGCATAGTAAAATCCTGTCTGCCAGAAATGCAGACAGACAAGTGTTCCGGTCCTAAAGGTTTATCTTTCTCTTTTTCAAGAGATGCACAAAGCAACAGAGGTAGAGCCAGACATTCGGGCTTGTTTGCAAAAGATTTACCTCCGGAGTGTCTGTGTACTTACTGTCATTTAATGAAGGCTATTCCCCTTTTTTTCACAGGCAGCCACAGTCACCAGATACTTTGGAATCATCCCAGTTGGAGGAAGAGGTAGATGAGCTGTCCCTTATTGACCACAGTGAAATCATGTCTAGATTAACACTGAAGCAAGAGGTAGGTGCATTCAGGATTTGTTTCCGTACTCTTTGGTTTACTCTGAGTTGAAATCTGACTCTCTGTGTGCACAAACAAGGCATCACCTTTTATTTGATGGGAAAAACTAGGTTGCAGCAGAAGTGGGGGTGTGTGAAGGCTGCTGTTAAAGTATGAGATGCTGGTACAGGCAGAGAGCACCAGCAGTGAGTGAGGGTTTAACAAAAGGTGAGATGTCTCCCTAAAAACCAGCGCATCTTGTGCCCTTTTCCCAGTCTGCCCCTTCCCACCTCTTCAGCCTGCGACAGTGTGAAACAAATCACCTGAGAGCCTGAGCACAATAAATCCAGGTGTGAGTGATGGGGTTGGCCTTTCTCTCTGGTGGCAGGTTCAGCAGGTGAATGAGCAGGACATTGTGTTCCTGATGTGGAAGAGCAGCCAAAGGAATTGTTTTTGTATTTGAGAAATAGCTTTGTGTCTAGCCTTGGGTGCTGTCCCAGCCAGCTTTGCTCACTGTGCTCTTGAGCCACGCTGTCTTTGACATGCAGCTGGAGGGAACGTGCAGGCTTTTGAAGCTTTCAGACTGTCAGGGGGCTTGGCTGAAAAACAGAGAGAATGTATCATTTGCTGGCACTTGAGGAGTGCTCTTTGGTCAGCTGAGATGTGCAGCAGAGAGTGAGAAGGTTTTACTTGTTCTTTAAGTAGCATTTCATGAGTCTTGCCAGAGGGTCACCTGAAAAATTCACATCTTAGCCATAGCTGCTCCCTGGCTGTAATCCACTGTTTTTTTTCACTGTTTTGCATATTGAAATGATAAAGACTTTCCTAAGGGAAGCCAGACACAACTCCAGCTTCTTCTGCTGGATTGTTTCCTTTAAAAAACACGTAAAAATCAGTGATTTCTGAACATTTGAGACTAGAAGATCTGTGCCTTAATGTCTTTTTTGTTTCTTTTCTTTATGATCTACATGTTTGAAGCAGTGTAGAACTGTCACTGCACGCTGCTTCCTGCAGTGTGGGAACTGCTGGCTGAGTGATGGATCAGTTTTGCATATTTTGAGTTGGGAAATGCAGTAACTAGAAGAAAGATGTGTTTTAGAGAGTGCTGAGGCAGGGGTCAAGCAATTAGCAGGGCTGTTTTCTTCTCCTGGTTATTGGATCGCTTCAGGTGACCTCTGGCCAAAAAGTTCCAGATTAGGGAATTAACTCACTAGGTTTTGATGTCCAAGGAACATGCAAGTTGAGTGCATGACCTCCCACCCCACAGCCACTGTGAGATGTGATCCTCCACTTTGAGACAGTTCACACAGTGCTGCTGCTCTGCTAAAGGTTTTCTGGGAGCTTTTGGAGCATTTCTGCTCCTTCTTCTGTGGGGCAGAAGGTTCAGCTTTCACTGAGCGTCACAGCCTGGCCTCAAGGAGTCAGAGGCCCCAAGTAAGGATCAGCTCAGCTCCTCATCTGGGACACCAAATGCATTATTCCAGTTCCAGGATTAGCCCAGCACTGAAGACTGTGTCCCAGCTTGCTGCGAGCAGTGCCGGGAGCGTTGTGTGTGCTGCTGGTTGTTGCTGAGCTGGAACCCCAGTGAGTTAAACCAGGCCTAAGGGAGCTTGGGCCGTGCCTAACGTGGCTATGTTCCCATTGCAGGGGGATGATGGGCCAGATGTCCGTGGTGGATCTGGTGACATTCTCTTGGTGCACGCAACAGAGACTGACAGGAAAGGTAGGTGGGGGCAGCAGGGCAGAGCTGGGGGGAACAGCCTGGCATGGCTTCGGCTGCCTGTCCTCTGCCCCTGGGCTGGGGGAGAGGCTGCAGGGATCCTGAGAGCCTGGGGGGGTTGTGTTTATCTGTGGGAGCTGGAGGTAAGCTGGATAAGCGTCTGGTGGTTCCATGTAGCAGCAGGGATGGGATTAACTCCTCCCAGCCCTTGCCTGGACGTGAAGGCAAGGCACACCAGTGACAGTGCTGTGCTGGTGTCCCTGTTCCTGCTGAGCTGGGCCACTGCCTCCTGTGAGTGCAGGTGTGACCAGCCTGTTGTGCATGGCTCCTGTTTCCAGGGGTGGTCCTTGTCCTGTGACTTGTCACACTTGTCCTGTGACTCCTGTTCCATCAAAGTAGGAAGAAAGGGTTTTTGGTTTGGGTCTAACACAGTACCCATGGGCATCAGAAAGCTGTTCAGGTGCTGCTCTGCTGACGCCCCATATTTTCAACTTGCCACGTTACCTCCTAGTCCCACTCTGTACCACTTGTGTCCTGACAGCCACCCTGACCAGTTCAGAGAGGGAATCCACAGTGCAAAAGAAGAGATGTGGGGGAGAAAAAGGGACGTCAGCAACGCTTAGCTCTAGATTTGTTAAAACCCCACTTTATCTGTCCAAACGCAGTCACCACACACATGAAGCAGCTCCTTTTCAAGACCTGTGCGCAAAGACAGCTTTTGCAGTGTTTCCAGAGAGTGATTTGAACCTGCCAAACACATTTGTGCTGATGGCCTTAACCAGGATTGATCTCCTTATCTCCTGGGAGGCAAAACACTAACCCGCTGAATCACTCAGCAGCACTCGTATTTTAGAGGTTGATAGTCAAAGGGGAAATACCTTTCATGTACATTTTTAAATGACAGGGGTTTTACTGTAGCATAAGATGTTTGCAATTACTTACCAGCACCATTCAGCTAGCAAGAAAATCCTTCCCCTGACAGCTGTGTTTCCCAGTTTGCATTGGGCATCGAATCCAGGCAGAGAGGACCAAAGTTAGAAACACACCAGAGAGGAGGAGCCAGTTGATTGTGCCAAGGCTGCATATGTATATTAAAGAAAACAGTCTAAATGAGGTGGTGGAAATATCCCTTATAAAAATGCTGAAAGTGGAATAGAGAAACTGATTTACTCCTGCTGTTCTCTGGAACAAGCATGACAAGGAAGAACTTCCCTGCTGTTCCTGTCAAAAGACAACTGCTTGGTAAGGGGGTGTGTGCGAGACCCCCAGCTCATGAACTGGGGGCTCTGAGGGTGCTGTGGTGGTGGGGTGAGAGCTGTGGAGAACCATTCAGGACTGGGAAAAGCTAGAGCAGGATTTTATCTGCCCAGTGGTGTGGCTGTGCAGAGCTGGGCGGAGGGAGCTCGGCAGGCGATGGCTCCCAGTCCCTGAGCTCGGCCTCACAGGCACTGCCAAGCCACGGAGCTGAATGGAGCACAGAGGAATTTGTGCTATGCTAACCCACTGTTGGGGTGACTGAGAGGGTTAATGAATTAAGCTTACAATGAGAAGAATTCAGGGCTTGTAAATCAATCAGCCAAACGGCACAGAGGGGTAGAGTTAAGAGGCTTTCCTTTAAAGATGAATTTCTTGGCAGCTTCAAGTGCCAGAGCAGGCCAGCTGTATTACCTCACGTTGCCTTTTGGGCAGATGGGAACCCAGAATAAATGTAGCTCCACGCCCTGTTGCATGATGCTTCTTGTCCGTTTGAGTTGTCTGAAAGAGCTAAATGGCATAAAGGATAAAGAGAGACCTGTGGTCTTCAGGAGTAAAATCCACGGTCAGTTAAGGTGCTCACAGCCACACGGGCTGTGAGTGCAGGATTAGAGCTGGACAAGGCCTGGGGCTCCCCCCTGACATGACCACCCAGCCTCTGTTGTCTGTAACCAAGAGGCAGCAGCGCTCTCTGATGTAAGAGCAGGAGGAAGGTGAGGTTTGTGCCAAGAGAAACGCTGCAGGTAGAGAGGCACAGTTATCCCTCTGTGCCCTGCTCCTTCCCACCCTCCCAGCAATGGCTGGATGTTGCAGCACGTGGCTATGGGGTGATGCCTGTCCTGGCTGGAGCAAGCTCTGCATGTACAGCCGAGCCTGGGCAGGCACAGCAGGAGTTTTTTCTCCCTGTGTGCCCCTGGTGCAGTGCTCCTGGCAGGGGCAGGGTGCCATCCACTGCACATCCTGCTGCCATGCCCCTGGTTCCTACTGGGACTAGTGCCTCATGCTCCCATCTTGACACTGCTGTCCACAGTGACCAGAGGCTGGGACTGTGAGTGTTCTGCAGCCTTGACCTGAAATCTGCACCCCTTTTTGCAATTCCTGCTTCTTCAAATTCCATCCTCTGTGCCCATGACAATGCCCAAAGCCTTTGTCATTCCAAGCCCTGCAGCACCCTGTCCTGCAGATGAATTAACACAAGCTGACTGCGTGCACCACATCTCTGTTGGGGCAGGGTCATGGACGTGGCAGTGTCAGTTTTTGCAGTGCAATTTGCTTTTCTTTTGGCTGGAAATAATCTTTTATTTACACTGTCCTGGGACAGATTTCCTGGAACGCAGCAAGGGCAGAGGATCTGCAGCACCACAGCATGTGTTGTAACACGTGTGTTCCTTGTCAGGAGGGTGGAGTGACCTGCAGAGTGTCTCTGCAGAGCCCTGTGCTGCCTGGGCACCAAAGACAGAGCAGAAATCACCTCTCGCCAGCAGATCTTCTCTTCAAAGTATCCCCAAGGTCTAACCCTCGTTTTTCCTTGACACATTATTGATAGTTTGGGTCCCACCAATAGGTGTGTTTTTCACTGACCCCTTTATGGTGGCACAAGCTGCACGTGGGAGCCAGGGCCAGGCCAGGGGGACAGGGCAGTGTCACTGCTGCTCTTGTGCCAAAGGGTCCATCTGCTGGTAAGGACCAACAGCACACCATTCTGGGAAGTTCATTCATGCCAAAATGTGTCCATGTCCTCCTCTGTACCACTGGATTCAACCTTACAAGAAACTTTTTCTGAAAGCAGGGTTGACTGAGGCCTTCTTGCCTTTTTCCCTAGATCTGGTGCTGTACTGTGAAGCCTTTCTGACTACATACAGGACATTTATTACCCCTGAAGAGCTCATCAAGAAGCTGCAGTACAGATATCCTTTTGCAGGAGTGCCTGATCCCTCCCACCAGGAATCAGAGCTGGGCAGTCATCGTGGAGGGATCTGGTGGCAAATTTTTTGGTCAAAAGTCTGCTGGCAGCATGGTCAGTGATGTGCTGGCCCTGGAGGTGCCCCAGGCAGGAATTCCTTCACCTCCACGCTCTGTCATGGGAATTGCTGCAGGGCAGGTCCAGTCAAAATAGATTCTGGACCTGAGAGTTGTCTCCTGAGGGTCCTGGCAAGGGAAGGGAGCAGTTCAGGTTTTCTATATGTCACTGTGGAACTGATTTTTAATTTGGGACATCTCGTTTGTAGAGTGGTGATCAGAGCACCTTCTGCCTTCCCGAGGGGCCATGGGCATTGCCTGCGTGGGCAGGTGTAGTTTAATATTAGAGATAACTAAACCATCCAGACCTTTCCTCTCTTCCTGCAATAAAGTCAGCCCTGAAGATGCTCTGTTCTTGGCCTGCCCATTCTGAACTGAGCTTGTAACTGGAAAGGAGGCAGGGCCCTGATAGGCAGGGTGAGCTTTCCTGGCAGAGGATGGAGAAGGCTTCTCCCCGAGCACCCTGCTGCTGTTCCTGGCCCTTGGCTCCGTTCCCCACCAGCTGTGTCTGGCTCTGGGCAGTGTAAAGGCCTCGTGGGCTCTGGTGCTGAGTGCCCACGTCAGAGGGAGCCTGACGTCAGCGTGTCCTGCTGCAGCTCATCAGTGCCATCTGCAGCAGGGCCAAGGACACAGCACGGCTCACCCCAGGTGACCGTCCCGTCTGGGGCACTCCTGCAGGCCCCTGTCAGTGCCTGGCTTACTGATAACCTTGTTCTCTGTCCCTTTGTCCCCCAATCAGAAGGTTTTTCGACCTGTGCTGTCTCCCCTGTCACTGTCCTCCTTGCAGCAGAGGAAGGTGGAGGTGACATCTGAGATCTGTTGAGACCAGATGTCACAGACCAGTGGGAGAGATCTCTCTAGGGGAGAGCTGCTCATTAAATTCCACCTTAGAGAGAACAATTTCAGGGTACACCTGCTCTTCCAGCATCAATTCTGCGAGGTGTGTTTCCTCACACCCTTGCTACCAGCAGCTGGTGTCAGTTTAATGCCATCTTAATTAGCGCCATATCGGTGTCCCTTATCTCCTGGAAACTGAACACCAGTTTCCATCAGGACAGAATAGTGTGGAGTTCTATTCGACCTGTGCCACCCCTGGAAGTGTTCAAGGCCAGGCTGGATGGAGCTGGATGGACACCTGGTCTAGTGGAAGGTGTCCCTGCCCATGGCAGAGGGGTGGAGGGAGATGAGCTTTAAGGTGCCTTCCACCCCAAACCATTGAATGATTCTGTGATCCCTGGAGGCAGTTGGGAATTGCACTGATGCTGATCTGACCACGCTGAGTTGATTCTTTAATTTGCAACCAACATATGAGAAGTTTTGCCACTTCCCAGACACGTTCAAGAAGCGAGTCAGTAAGAACACCTTCTTCGTGCTGGTGCGAGTGGTGGATGAGCTGTGGTGAGTTGCCTTCTTTGTTTTGGGATGGGAGATGCAGGGTCAGTAACACACAGAGGTCTGGCAGTTGGGAAGATGTGGGTTTTAGGAAGATGTGGTTTTTTAGCCCCATCTGTTGATGACACCTGAAATCCCCAACCCTGACCAGCGACACGTGTAGTGCTGAACCCTCTTGTTGGAAGAGCAGGTTCTTGGTGTGTCCTAACTGGGTCAGTGGTTTTAAAATAACAAGTTAAAGGGGAATCTCTGGGAAAGGAAAAGCTGGGAAGAAGAGGAATTTCAGTGACCCAGTTCTGCTTGTAGGAAAGAGCGATGAGACTCGGTTCGGATACAAACCTTGTAGGTCTAATGCCTTCCCTGGTTTTTCCATCTTCCTCCCAGCTTAGTGGAATTGACAGAGGAAATTCTGAAGCTGCTGATGGACCTGGTGTTCCGGCTGGTCTGCAACGGGGAGCTGAGCCTGGCCAGAGTGCTGCGCAAGAACATCCTGGACAAAGTGGACCAGAAGAAAATGCTGAGCTACACCAACTCCATCAAACCTCTGGCAGCCCGAGGGGTGGCAGCCAGGTGAGGGAAGGTGCACATAACCTTACCTTGGTCCCTTGAGAGCCAGGGCATCCCTTTCCTGTGGACACAGGCGTTTCCTCAGTTCAAAATATAAGAAAGATAAGAAAACAGGTCAGCATCTTCTGAGCCTTTGTACTTCATCCTTGTTTTCCACAGGCCAGGGACACTGCATGACTTCCACAGTCATGAAATAGCCGAGCAGCTGACCCTGCTGGATGCTGAACTCTTCTATAAAATCGAGGTACAGAGATGAGGATGAGGTGAGGGCAGTGGGAGGGATTGGAACATGGACCCTCTGCAATCTCTGGTATTCCCTGCCAGCTCTCCAAGACAGCTGATGGATTGTAGGACACAGCTGATCTTGTGTCAGCAAGTGGCTGTGAACACAAACTGCGACTGGGAATCTTGAGGCAGAAATCCCAGTTTAATGTGCGGTATTTTCCCACCCCTCTCCTCTTCTTCCTTGGCAGATCCCAGAAGTTTTGCTTTGGGCAAAGGAACAAAATGAAGAGAAGAGCCCCAACCTGACACAGTTCACAGAGCACTTTAATAACATGTCCTACTGGTAAGGAGCTCAGAACAGCTGTGGCACTGAACTGTGCCTAACTTCCAATGCCTTACAAATATTCCAAATATTCCTTGCAGACTTGGGTTCCTTTGTTACAAATGGGATAACATATATCTTTGGCCAGGAAGTAGATGCAGAGCATTCATCAAAGACTCCAGAGCACAGGAGAAATAAAATCAGGAGCGTTGTGGAGGGCCCTGTAACCCAGAGGAATTTATTATCAATATCACTGAGCCCTTCAAACAAACATTCCCCTTGCAAATAAATGCACTCTGTGAAATTATCCTGCTTTGCTGTGGGTTAGAGTGCTCCATTTAAGTTGCAGGTATTGTGAACTTTTTAGTATTGGCCCATCCCTATTAGTGATCAGTTTTCTTAATGAAACAAGAGAAAATCTGAGCTCTGCTTAAGTTGGTTTATCTTTTGTTCTGTCTGTTCTTCCAGGGTCCGTTCAATAATTATGCTACAAGAGAAAGCCCAGGACCGAGAGAGGCTGCTCCTTAAATTTATAAAGATTATGAAGGTTGGTTTCTCCTGTGAATCACACACACTGCTGCTTAAAGGAGCAGGGAAGTGGGACCTTCTGCTTGGTAGAGCTGTTTGATGCTAGAAGGCTTTTCAGATCTCTCAAGTAACTGGAATATTCTCCCTCTTCACAGCACTTACGAAAGCTGAATAATTTTAATTCCTATCTGGCCATTCTTTCTGCACTGGATTCTGCACCCATCCGAAGGCTGGAATGGCAGAAGCAGACCTCAGAGGTGAGGAGCAGTGGGGACTGTCACCTGTGGGGGAGGGATAAGTGTGGGTATGTGTGAAACAGCTGGGTGGTTCAACAGCTCAGCAACATCCCAGGGTGGAGGGATGGTGCATAGCTGCTCTCCCCTGGGTGAAATGCCACAGTGCTGGAAGCCTGCAGCGTGGCTGGGCAATCTGACAGCTGCAAGAGTGCCAGCAGAGTCAAGGAGGAGAACAGCCTCCTCCTCTTCCTCCTCCTCCTGCAACCCAAGGCTTGGTGAGGCCAAAGGCCGCGAGGCTCCGCCTGCACACCCGGGGGTCAGGCTGAGTAAATCAGTCGGGGGTGTTTGCAGGATGGCGTTAACTCCCTGCTCTGCGTGGCTCTCTGGGGAGAGGTGACAAAGCAGACGGGCTCGCAGCAGCAGTGCCACTGTGGGGTTTGTGTCCTGGCAGGGCCTGGCTGAGTACTGCACCCTGATCGACAGCTCCTCGTCCTTCCGCGCCTACCGAGCGGCTCTGGCCGACGTGGAGCCGCCCTGCATCCCGTACCTGTGAGTGGGCACTTGTGTCCTCTGCCATTGCTTCTGCACATTACAGTGGCTCCTCCAGGGATTTCTCAGCAGCTTCTGCTGAGCTCAGCCCTTGCCTTTTGCCCGATACCTGGGGTAAGGCAGCACTGTGCCCCGTCAGCCCGCGGGCCCTCTCTGGAGCAGCTTGTCTGGGGCAGGGTGGCCAGCTGGGGGTGTTTGCATGTGAACACCTTTGGCTCTGCTGCTGGGGAACAATTCCCTCTGGATGAGGTTGCCATGATAGTGGCAGTGGGAGATGGTTGGATTGTGTTGGGCTGCCTTTTGGCTGGCCACCCTGCCCTGTGTGACTAACCTCTGTGTCTGTTTGCCTACTCCCTTGGCCTGCTGCCCCTTTCCCCCTTTCAGAGGCCTGATTCTGCAGGACCTGACCTTTGTCCATCTGGGAAACCCTGATTACATTGACAGCAAAGTGAACTTTTCCAAGCGCTGGCAGCAGTTTAACATCCTGGACAGCATGAGGTGCTTCCAGCAAGTGTAAGTGCAGCAGTGTGGGGGTCAGAGCTGGCTTTGGGGTCACAGTGGGAATTGGGGTGGCAGAGCTTGGACGTGGAAGACCCTGTGCAAGGGGAAGGGAGTCTGAAGTCAAAGTATTGTGATGGAGATGGAATGAGAGCTGGGAATGACAAGGCTCTGATCAGTCTCCTTCCCTCTCTAAGTCAGATAAAAGTTGTGAAGATGTTTTTCTGTCATTAGTTCTGAGATCCAGACAAGTTTTGCCTCCAGGTTTTTGCCGTTGCTGGTTCCTGTGTTCTGTAGGATATGCAGGGTTTTCTTCAATGCTGTCTTGCAGCAGAGGCAGCAGATCTAACTGCTGATTTCTGTGTGATAGGTGCCTTTTTCCCCCCAGTTCAGTGACAGTGTTTTCCTCTTTGTGGTGTCACACCACTGTCATGAGTACAGGGCACAGCCCACGGTGCTGGATGTGCTTAGAGCAGGGCAGGGGTGGCCCAAAGCTGGGAAAGGTGCCCAGGTAGCTCCTTGTGTGACTGCAGCTCCTCTGATTTTCCAGACATTACGACATCAAAAGGAACGATGACATAGTGTCATTCTTCAACGACTTCAGTGACCACCTGGCTGAGGAGGCCCTGTGGGAGCTGTCCCTGAAAATCAAACCTCGGAACATCACGAGGCGGAAAACAGATCGGGAAGAGAAAACCTAGGAGGAGGGGTTGTGCGAGGAGAATTGCTCCGCAGAGGCGCCGAGGGCAGCTATGAGACTGGAGTTCAATGTTTGTACCTGTCACTGGATGACACACCCTCCCTCCCAGCTGGCAGCCGTCCCTGGGGGTGGGAATGCCGGGCGCTCGCAGCCGGCCAGAGGTGCCGGCGCAGCCGCCGAGGGCAGAGATCGGCCGGTGCTCGCTGCACTCGCCCTCCTCCTCCTCCCGTCCCTCTGTGCCATGAACCAGCTTTAACCCCGGGGACAGAGCTGTGTGGAAGGAGTGTCCCACGCCAGCGTGCTGCTGGTTTGCTGGCCCGCTGCGTCCGGGAATATCCCGGCGTTTGTTTCCATCCACAAGGCAGGGGCAGCAAGGGCTCAGCACCCACTGACTCATCTCCGGAGCGGCGTCGGGCAGCAGCAGCCGTGGAAGCCAAGGGTTGGAGTCTCCCCTGCAATGCCACCTCCAAACGTGTCCACCTGTAGGAGATGAGGATGGAAGCATCTCCCGCTGCCTGCCAGAGGAGCTCTGCTTTCAGAGAGCTGCTTGTGTTTACAGGGGTCTTGGCTCACCCCAGAGCTCTGGTGCCTTCTTCACGGGAGGAAGGCACCGGTCGTAGATACGGAAGAGGCACTGAAAATGTGGGCAGGGACCCGCCATCTCCAGTCATCACATCCCCCTCCTCATCTCAGATCTTGTTATTTAAGCAACAGTAAATCCCTCCAAACCTGGAAACATGGACTGCCCAGGTACTGGGGGTCACCCGTGCGTGGCCCCGTGTCTCTTAGCGATGGTACTTAGCTTTTGCACAGGAAATGCTGTAGGATATGGACTGTACATACCTAGTGTTTAGAGCCCCCTGGGGATTTTTGATGCATGTCTGAATACCAATGAGTTTATAGGAAAAAAAAAGAAAAGTGCAAACCAGTCTGTACAAAATCCACAACCAGTGACAATGTTGTTCCAAGTGCTGGAAGAAAGGAGGCTCGGGGTGGCTGGGTGGGCGCTGGCAGTGGAGCAGGGGCAGGAGCCCGGTGAAGGAGCCGGTGGGTCCATTTCTGGGTTGGAAATGGGAACCAGGAAGGAGCCCTGTGCCCAGCAAAGCCACCCCGTCCTCCCACCCCACTCCTCTCTTCTCTCTCTGTTGCCAAATGTGTTTTTCCGGGGGTCCCCGTTGGGCCGACCCCCGGTGCTGTGCTTTGTGACCCGTGCTTTGGCAGGACCCCCAGCAGGTCCCTGTCCCCCTCCCTCTGTGCCGGAGCCGGAAGGGCAGGGGCTGGGTGTCGTTTCCCACACACACACAGTGTTAGCCCCACTCTGTTCAGTGTGCCTTATTCAGCCCCTCTGTCCCCCTCTGTGTCCCACCCACAGTGTGCTCCCCAGCCAGGCCATTTCACATCGCTCCTCTCTGTCCTCCAATGGTTTACAGTTGGATCACGGATGTGAGCCTGCCTTGCAGGTTTCAGCAGCCTTGCAAGACCTTTCTCTGCTCCCTGTCGCATGGTCACAGATTTTTACAGGGTTCTGACAAAATCCTGCAGGTTTAGGTCAGCAGCTCCCAAGGAATACAGATGTGGAGTTTCACAGAGCATCCTTAACTTATTTCTCAATAGCAGCTCTGTGCCTGCTGAAGCCTCTGATTGTTCTGGGTGGATCAGAACTGCCCTCCTTTCCTTCTCCAAACGGATTGCAAAGCCTTGGCCAGCTCTGCCTGGCTCCCAGGAGGGAGTGACAGCCAGGCTGCCCCAGGGTTGTACCCGGCTTGGTTGGTTTCCTGAAGATTCAGGCAGGGGACTCACACAGTGGCCAAGCACAGAGAGAGCCTCCCTGGCCCTGAGGGCACCTTCTGGAGCAGGGAAGTGTGGTTTGTGCTGTGCAGCCCCAGAGCAGGAGGAACAGGAATCTTCTGTGCTGAGCCACGGTGTCCCAGCCAGAACACTTGGAAAGTGGTTTATTTTCGTGGCACTGAGGGCATTGGAGCTGTGAGTTGTGTCCAGCCAAGGCTTTGCAATCCCCAAAGGCTTCCCAGCCTTCCATGCAGGAAGTAATGCCCATGTTTTCCTTTGTAAATAAGACTTTTTAAAAGCCCAACACGGCGAGGCAGTGAAAAGGCCAATGAATACACCCGGGGTGTGGTGTGGCTTCACCCTGGTGGCTCTGAGCAGCCCCTGGGTGCCGTTGCCAGGCTGTTCAGGAGGGCTGCGTGTGGTGGTAGCCCTGGGGGTGCAGAGGTCATGGCTGGGGCTCGAGGCCACAGAGGGACAGGAGGGGGCAGCTGGTCTTCATCCCGACCTCGTTACGTGGTGGCCGAGCCGCTGGCTCACAGGTCAGGCACACAGGGTGGCCGTGACTGGGGTGACCTTGGGCTGGCCTCGGGCTTCTGCAGGGATCCATCCTCAGCCCTGTGCTCTTCAGCATCCTCATTAATGACCTGGATGCAGGACTGGAAGGGATACTAAGGAAGTCTGCTGACAACACTAAATTTGGGTATAAAAAAGATATTAAGCTATGGAAGAGTGTCTAGAGGAGACCGTGAGGATGGTGAAGAGTCTGGAGGGGCCTTACGAGGAGTTGCTGAGGGCACTTGGTTTGTTCAGCCTGGAGGAGACTGAGGGGAGAGCTCCTTGTGGTGTCCAGCATCCTCACGAGGGGCAGCAGAGGGGCAGCAGAGGGGCAGGTCCCCGTCTCTTCACACCTGTGACCAGTGACAGGACTGAAGCAAACGGCTGGAGGTCAGGGGAGGTTTAGGTTGGATATCAGGAAAAGGTTTTTCCCCCAGAGAGTGTTCAGGCACTGGAACAGGCTCCCCGGGGCAGTGGTCACAGCACCAAGCGTGGCTGAGTTCGTGTTTGGACAGCCCTCTCATAGGGTGGGATTCTTGGGGTACCCTGTGCAGGGCCAGCAGTTGGACTCAGTGACCCTGATGGGTCCCTTTCAACTCGATAAACTCCATGATTCTGTGGTCCCCACTGGAATGTTCCCCATCTCCACTGCAGGAGCCATTTCCAGCTTCTTCCCTGCACTTGACCCCACGAGCCCTGTTAGCACCAAAGGGGGTCTCACTCCCTGCCCTCTGTGAGCCCCCCAGCTTTCCTCCCCCCTTTTCCCCCTTCCTCTGCCATCATCCCCAGCTGAGCAGTGTCCCAACCACACCTCCTGCTCACGTCCCGACCTCGGGCCAGGCTCACAGGGCTGAAGGGACCCTGAAGGGTCCCTGGAGCAGCTTCAGGTTTGCTGACCAGAGATCCCCCTCTCCAGGAACGGCCCTGGGGAGCAGAAGTCCAGAACATCCCTGTGCAAGACTGGCCATGAGCGTGTTCCCATGTCTTGCAGGCAGCGTCCTCAAGGCCATCACCTCCTTTTGGAGAGGGGGTCGAGTCCGAGTCCCCTCTCCACACGGGGCAGGGAGTGGGGAGAAGCGATGCCCCCGTCACCAGCCCCCTGCCCCGCTCCTGCCCCCAAGGCCTCTCCCCCCAAGCAGTTCCGTTGTATTATAGATTTACCACTAACCCCGATGGTGGCACCTTCCTGCGAACATTTCAGACCTGTAACTTTTATATTAAAGACAAATAAAACACCAGTAACGAACCTGCCTGACGATCCCGTTTACAGTGCATGCACAGTCTGTGGATTAAAGTGACAATCGAATCCGCCTCTGGCGCTGGTGTGGCCTCGTGTTTTCTCATGTGCCCCTCGTGGTTTTCCTCTGCCCATGGCTCTTTTTCCCTTTATTTTTCTGCTGTGGATCTCGCTCCCTCTGCCGAGATGGCCTTGTCCCAGTAAAAGCCCTACACTTGGAAGGGAAAATCTACTCCTGTCACCTTCTGGGCACCAGTGTCCCCTGTGTGGGGGTTTTGTCCCCGGCGTGTGCCCGGCCCGTGCAGCGGCCGCGGGCCACCGGCCGAGGGCTATAAATAACCCCTGCGGCCGAGCTGCTCCGGCGCTATTTCAGTCCTGGACAGGGTTCAAAATTCCTCTGGAAATAATTGTCACAGGCCAGCTCAGGAGGAGAATGCCCAGACACTGACCCAGCACGTGCCCCTGGCACCAGGCCTGGACGGTGGGGCTGCATCCCACAGGCGGGCACAGCAGGAGGGGTCTGTCAGCACCTCATTCACCCCCAAAGCAGCTTGGCCAGTGGCACCCCCAGACCATGTGGACTCCCCTTCCCTGGGGTCCTGCATGGGCTGGAATCCTGGCACCCACCTGCTCTTGGGAAAACCCTGGTTCCGGCAATTGCAGGAGAGCTTGCCCTGAATTCTGTGGTGCACAAAGGCCGTGGCAAGGGGAGATGTAGGTCCTTGGCGTGCAGAGAAAACGGAAACTCTGGCTACAGCTGTATTTTATTTCAATGTGGAAGCAGCAAGGTGGCAATACAGTGTTTGTGTGTGTGTGTGTGTGTGTGTGTGTGTGTGTGTGCAAAATTACCACAGAGGCTGCGTCTGTGAGTTTGTATCTTCTCACATTATTAATGACCAGTGAGGGCTTCCCCCAGAGGTGGGCCTCCCTTACTTTTGCCCCTTCTCCAACCCCAATTCTACAAGATGCTCCCTCTGCACCAGAATCCCATTTGGCAGCTCCAAGTGATGGCCCACAGCAGTGGGATTCAGCGTCCCACAGCAGAGCCTGATCCCACGCATGGTGCTGCAGCTCTGACACAGCTCCTTGCCCAGATCCAGCTCCAGCAGGACACAGCACCGGCATCTCCCTGGTCTGGGTTCCTCCTGGCCACGCCGGGGTGTGCAGGGCTGCGCAGGCGGGCAGAGGCTGCAGAGCAGCTCCTCGCCCTGCCAGGAAGGACGGACGCTGCCCCTCGGCCCCGGTAACACTTTGTGGTCCCTCATTTCCCAGAGCAGCCTCAGCGATGCCACGCGGGGCTGTAGCCACTTCATCTGCCCATGCTCTCCCCCCCCAGGTGGTGAGCCACAAGGAGCTGTTGGCACACACCGTGTCCCACAGGCTCAGGGTCCCTGCCGTAGGTACAGGCACACCAGGACGTAGATGATCCAGCTGATGGAGGCGAACAACCCGCAGAGGACGCTGAAGAGGACCAGCAGCTGGGCCTTTCTGGATGCCACGTATGCCTGGGCCGTGTCCCCACGTCTGAGCGCAGCCCGGGTCTGGCACAGGGGAGAGAAGGAGGGGGTTAGAAGAGACCTGCAGCACCAGGAGGGGCTTCGAGGTTGCCAGGTGAGTCCTTGCTTACCTCATGGGAGTAGATGAAGGCCATGACCCCGGTCAGAAAGCAGCAGAAGATGGTCACCAGCGCTGACTCCACCATGTAGTCCTTGGGCAGGGGCTGCCCGCGGCTCGGCTGCAGGTTGTGCTGCGGCACAGGCAGTGGTTAGAGCTGCAAACCCCCTGTGTGTGTTCCCGTCCCGGGTTGTGCTGCTCAAGCATCATCTGGGGCACCGCGAGGAACCCCACGAACCCGGGAGGGGAGATAAGGGGTGACCCCCGCTGCAGAGCAGGGCAGGAACTCATCGGGGTGGGGGATACATACGGTGGGGTAGGGCAGGGGTGCTGGTGGGATGCCCGGGGGTGGGAAGGACCCCGGTCCTGTTCCCGGCTGGTAAACCACTGGCGCTTGCTGGGAGAAGCTGGCTGGGAATGGCGGGTAGAGGAGGTGAACGCTCTTGGGGTCCGGGGGCGAGTAAGGCGGGGGATCCCCCTCGAAGGCCGCATTAGCGACCACCGACACCACCACGGGCCTGTTCCCACGGCCCGCCGGGGGGTCGCAGCGGGTGCCGAAGCTGGGCAGCCCCCCGGCTGCCCCCCCGCCACTCCCCTGCTCCGCTCCCCGGGCTGTGGGGCCGGGGCTGTGGGGCCCGGCTGGCCGGTCACCGTCCATCCCGCGGAGACGCCTGCGGGGACAGGGAGGTTGTGATGGGACGGGACAACCCCGGCACAAGCACCCCAGCGGTCACCCCACGTTCGGGGCTGGGATGGGGCTGCCCACGGGACCCCTTTGTGCCACCGCCCCACGGCCGCGAGCCCCCAGCGCCCGGTCCCCTGCACCCCCCAGCGCCCCGGCCCCGGCCCCACTCACGCCGCTGCCCGCGGGGTCCCCAACTGCCGCCGCTC